>CAKNWT010297998.1:0-25768 GCA_932066315.1 Andricus coriarius | reverse complement strand
TTGTTGTTTACAACAATCCCGTGTAAAAATGGCTTCCATAATACATCAAGTGATGCAAAGAAGTGAATAATGTAATAGTTATCAAAGAATTTTACAACTGCCTCTAAATCATACCTAATTCATTTATTTTTCAATGAGAAGAAGTGATGTTTGAAAAAGTATTTATTGGCAATTAATCATATTAAGTTTTTATAGAAATTCATGACATTGTATTCTACTTTTTACTTCATCCTTTTTTATTCTTCTAGATTTTATTTTGTATTGAAGTCCTCTGCAATTTTTCCCAGAAGTTTTATCTTTATTGCTTCTGCTCTTCAGCGTCTCGTTTGTAGGTTTCAGGATCGTTGAATTCGAAGGGCAATAACAACCTCCATAAAATTGCAACTCGTCCTTTACGATGACAATAATTTATTGGATATTTGGTAGCTTCTGCGGACACTGACTCCTTTATTTCAATAATGACGATAAGGGATAAAGATAATTAAGTAACACTTTGAATCTTAACCCTGAAAAGTTAACGATGCACGTAATTTTAGCAGAACATTATCGTAAAGCTTTTCATAAATTCATAATATTGCTTGAGACACAAATGTAAGTGTATAAATAGGGACAATCTTAATTAAGGTAACTTTACTTCACTTAATTATTTGTGGGAAATTTCTTAGTCATACAATGATGTATTATTATTAACCGCCGGCTGAACTTTTATTTTCTATAACGACTCCTTCGAACTTGGCCTTAATCAATTACATAATTGCACAATTAAAACAGAAAGAGAATATCCCACATGCCCACTCTTATATCAGGTTCATTCTCAATCAACCTTTCTGAAAGCCAGATCTTTTGGCGATCGTAAAAATTTCGGATTGCACCCTCATTATCTTAATAATCTGGCAATCTAATGGGCCATAATCGTAATTTGTTTTTAGTATCTTTAACTGCATGTTCACCAAATGAATTCAGGGAATTAATTTCTACAATTTCCATAATTAAACTTTTCCATGTGGATTATTTTTTCAAAGAATGAATTAAAGTGATGATCTCTAATTTAGTATCTTCTTAATACTTTTTTTTATTAAGGTAATTTTTTAAAACAAATATTCATTTTCTGTTTTCAGGTGAGGTGTCCGGTGAAAACGTGGGATCAGGACCACGTGGAGATCGTGGAGAGGCAGCTGATCTAGCGACACATACGGAAAATAACGACGGGGTAACCCTGGCCGCGAACACAGCGGTCGACGCCCGGGGCGGAAGCCCCCAGGGCGCTCACCTTTCGGGGGCAGCTACCCCCAGGCCTGCGAGAGGAAGAAGGCGGCAAAACCAAAACGGCCTTGATACCCCTCAGGTGATGAATGTACAAATTAGCATTTTTATTCTAAGAACATAAAGAATATAAAGCATCTCTGATCAATCTCACAAATCATCCTTATTTGTTGCTACTACAATTTTATTCATTATCTATTTTAAAGAAATGTTAATACGCGCTTAATTATTAATTCAATCCTGAATAACTCAAGTTTATTGAACCACGTGTTCCTGTCATGCTTATTCAATATTCGAGAGTCTTACATGTTCGTCTGCGAAGTTTGATCTTCTTCGAGTGTTTGATTTGGTAGGAAGGTCTGAACTACTTCTGGACACGCGCGAGTTTCGAGAGCTTTTGAGAATCAACCTCTCAACGGGTTGAGCTCTTCTAACATAGGTACATCTGCCTTTGAAATTTACTTGGAATTCGACACTTTAATATGTCAACTTCCACTTTATATCTGCTGACGACTGACCAAGTGTCCAAAACCAAATTTGACGACCTTTTTTACGCAGCTAATGTTGTGAGAGAATATACAAGTCGATACTTCAGTTCACTTTTGGGGACAAAATTAATTCTTGTTTCTGGTAAATATTATGCTACGCTAAATATATTTTTGAAGGAGCAGGAAGTAACAGTACAATTTTAGTAGAAATGTAAATTCTTGTTTGTACAGTACGGTTCTAAATCAGGAGATCCTTTTTGACTGAGTTTTGATAAATAGGCCATAATAACATTATTTGTGTTGAATACTTTTAAGCTTCGATAGAAAAAGACTTTTTACTTGAAAAACAATCTGATTATCTGAGAATACCTAAATTTTTTAAATATCCATTTTAGCAATCAATTAAATGTTCTCACCACTTGTTAATAGCTATAGAGTATGACAGTTTTGGCCCTAGTTTTTGAGCTGGCCTTTTTGTAAATTTTGATAATTTCAAGTTTTGTATAAATAAGATGTTTTAAGCATAAATTTATTCATGAAATTTTGTAGAAAACTTAAAGTATCTTTGAAGGAATTTATATTCTTGGACATTCGAATGAATCTAGTCTGTAGGAACAACGGAAATCAAAAAAATTGTTGACCATTGGTTTTGCATCTACATTATGTCTAAGGACCTGTCATAGAATAATTAATGATAGACACAAAGCTGAAAGCATGGCGTTTATATTATCAAATTTAAAGGCTATCCTCAACCAAAAGAAATTATGTTTATAACGTTATAAATAACCATTACGGATACAATAAAATCTTGACCGAATGTTCTGAATACCGGATTCGCGAATAGCGAAGTATAGGCAATAAATGACAGCTGCAGTGAATCTGAATTTCATCATCTGTCTTTCGGTCGAATAGAACTAGTTGTAAAATCTTTCGTCTTTACATGTGCATAGTAGACGGATTAACAGAGCAGAACGATGTCATGAAGATTCCGAAGGCGAGAAAGAGATTTACCGCGTGTGCTTTGGAGACTCCGGAGACTCTATTCTACGCCAATCGGTTCTCGTTCTTCTTAGTGTCACGCTGCGCTCGCGAGGAGTCAACTCTTACGCCACGCGTTGCCTTCATTACCATATCTCAGGTGCAATCTGTTCCCCGGGATTAATGCACCAAGATATTTCCTACGTTAGGTTGAGATCTTCCTAAGTGAAACCACGCGACGTCCCGTCGAGAATAACACGGCGAAGGCCGACTTCATCGAATTGCGGTCTCTTCCTCGAAGGGTCCTTCGAAAACAGGAAGAAGAGAGTGAAAAATGTCCTACCTCTCTCATTCTGGCCCCCCTCGAGCTTAACCAGCCGGAACATCGACTCCTGTTACCATTCCCGACATTTCATATCCCCTAGATCTTCTAGACAGATTTTTCTGTAGATTAATAGTTCTAAACTTCTTTAATAGAGATATTTGCTTATATCTGAAACTTAATTGTTGCTTTAATTTGTCCTGCAGGTAAAAACGGAACGACTCACGCCGGATAATAACTCGACGTCATCAAGAAGCGTGACTCCATCCTCTTCGAGTCATCCGGGAACGCCACCTAATGCCACTTCTCTGGGAGGATCTGAAGGTCCAGCACCACCTCATCATCTCAAGCATATGGAGCAGATGATGGGTCGCAACTACAGTGACTTTATGAGAAGCCTCGCCGCAAAGTACAATAACGCCAATCCAAACGAGTAAGTCACGACAACATTTTTGCGACAACTTTTGCATGCACCATGTAAACCACATTCAATATAACATTTGCTTGATGCCTTCAACTCAAGAACCGATGGAAATTTTTTTACTCACTTGATCTTATTTTAAAGCTAATATTCTAAATAACATTTTCGAAACACTTCACATTTGTTCCACCATAAGATCTAAGAACGAAGTTTTATTTATGTTTTAGTTACTTCAGTACACCAAGGAACGGTTATCCACCTGGTCTCGATCCGAGGTTTCCGGCCTTCAAGACTGCAGCGACGCCATTTGTTGGGCTAATGGCTCCCCTTGGTGCCCCAGCTCCTACAGTACCTACGACATCACCTCTGTCTAACAAAGATCCCAAGGAGCAGAAACAGGATAATCTTTTCGGCAATCCGGTCTTCCCGCCAATGCTAGATATGTCCTCGACGCAGGCTCTTCTGCATATGGTGCGAACTGCAAATGCGGCGCAAAACGCCGCGGAACTAGAGACTTATCTTAAAGGTATTTTCCACTGGTTCATATAACTTGTCATCAATTCAATGACTTCACACACCTGTTACTTGCACAGATTTTTGGCAATATTATCTACCTCAGCAACCTTATCTTTACTTTTTTTGACCTCTATGTATAATTATAAACCAGCTCTTCGAGTTGATTAATATTTTTTCTTCTTTAATCCAAGGTGCGAATAAACGTGATGCGGGTGTCACGAGTCCTTTGGATTTGTCGAGTCCGGGTGGGTTTGCACCTCGAAAACGACAACGGACTGAATCGAGAAGGTCTGGAAGTATTTCCCCAAAACCAAAAGCAACTCCTCGACCAAGTACTCCACCACCAGTCAGATGTCCATCTCTCTGTGGTCACATGCCCTGCGGTGATGGTCAATCTGTAAATCGTTGGACGATCGAAGATGTTGTCAACTACGTTTCATCGATAGACATCTGCGCCGAATATGCTCAGGTAAGTTTCTTATAAGGTCACCAAGCTCTCATCTTAACTGTCATTTCGATCAAAATGAATTATTCTCTTTGCCAGAAACGCATAATGTCTTCGAACGCCACTGATTACAAAAGTGATTTTCTGATTTTTGACAAGAGAAATAATTGTTAATAAATTGCCGTGCGTTTAAATAAATCAAACTCTTGGACTTTGGACGTTCTGTAGGAAGTTATACTTTAGCAAGAGAGTTTGCGCGATTGATGGGGCATCGTTATCCTGCAGGCAAGTTAATAACAACGCTGATATACGCGAGGCGTGAACCAAGAGACGTAGAAGGCAGTGAATGACTAGCATCGGTCAGTGAGACAGACATCAGCGAGATCAAACGAGTGCGAAAGGAACGTTCTAATGACCTCTCCTCGAGTTGAGGTTCGACCCGGACTCGAACCCTGCACCCCGCTGTCCTCACGTCCTTACTTTCTCTGTCTCTTTCTCCAAAGTTCTACCTCTACCTTTCTCTCTTCGACTGACTCTTTTTCTGTAACCCGGAGGTGAAACTCCACCCAAACGTGATTTCGCTCTCTACGTATCCAATCGTGATGTCATTTTTTCACCTTTTCGCCCTCAGGACCACGAACCTAGGCGTGGTCTCAAGTTGTCCCATAAAAACATCCGAGATCTTACAAATCAAGGTATTGTTAGGTACCCTTTCATTCAGACCTTAATGATCAACTAAAGCTCAAGATGATGTAGAACTTTATGAGAATCAAGAGTTTATTCTTCAATCTCTGATAAATCGGTTGACACTATAAAATAATGGATGCTCGTGTATATGTAAATAAATTACGAAGCCACTTGGCTCGTTATCACTCTTGACTCGTTTTCACACTTGGCTCGATTGACCCCAACTTTTTTCAGGTTACCTTTAAAGTTTTCGCTGGCAAACGGTAGGCATTCGATCACGTGAACAAAAATGCTTTGGCGAAGAGCGCATACGGTGGAGAAAGCGCACGCGCGTGGCCTGTAGGCTAATTAACACCGTGTGGAGATCGAATGCCGGACGATAGTGACCACGCGTCTGGATTTGCTCGACCGTTAAGTCCGAACACGACGAATCGTCGAGATTCCGTCGAGCCCCTCGAGACTCGAGCTGGCTGGCTACCCTTGCAACAAAGACCGAGACTTTCTCTGCGATTAGCCCAAGACAAAATTAATTTTGCCGTGCTTGTGAGCAATTCGACAGCGAACAGGCGATAATGAAGGAACGTGAACTAGCCGAATGAAATTTATTCCCTCAATTTTGTGGCTAATCAAACTTGGCAATCTTCAGCCTTTAATTGCTAGCTGAGAAGGTGATGGAGAGAACTAATTGAAATGCATTTTTTTACATAAAATCAGATTGAAAAATGTATCATCTGAAGGTGAAATTGATTTCTGTATGAATATTTATCCTTTCATTTGTGTTTCAACCGATTCCCATGGAAAACCCTTACATGAAATCATGTTTACCCGTCAATAGATCCTTGGAGCGCATTATCGTGTAGTATTGATTAATTGTTCGCTGCCTTGTCGATACGTGTGTGAAGACTGAAGGTGTTACATGTTAAATCTGTTCGAACAAGAGGTCGTTCTAGGTCGGATCATGCTTTGTACCGAATCGTTAGAAAGTCTTACTCAACTGCGTGGTAAGCATATATGAGAAGGGCATCTATATTCGTCGAAGAGATCTGTATCTCGGTTATGAGAAAACGAGAGCTCTTCTTCCAAGCATATAGCTCGCTACTGGTTAATTCATTCAAATAACTATGCATAATTGCAAATTACCAGGTATAAGTTTCCGATATATAGTATAAGATCTAGTTAAAACCAGATCAGATAATTACTCCCTTACTTCTGCAATACGTTAAAAAAACTCTTTGTAATCTTCAAGCAATTTAACTCTGACGAAGTTTCTCTAAAATGAAGATGCAAATCACTTACTGTCTAAAATCAGGTTTCTGTTCGGTAAGGTCTTTCACAAATGAAAATGAACATCAAGTCGCTGTCAAAGGACATGATTTTTAGTCCTCAGGCGAATTCCGGCCTAGGACGAAAATTACGCAAGAGCATAGCTGAGGTAATTATAATATATATCCGTCGTCTCTGACAAGTCTATGTCGGAGTGTAAGGCCGGCCCTGATAAGTATGTAGGTGTAACTTATGGTAACAAGGGACACACGAAGAGACAGAAGGTAGGCTCGAGTTATACCAGGCCCTCGGGTCAACGCGTGCACCAGTCCAAAGCGGTCTTCGGACGTTAGAAAGTCATGAATGTGCAGCTCAGGTTCCTTCTTCTTCCGCGACGCTGACTATCCAAGACAACGACGCAGACGATACGGACGTCGGTGTGTCCTCGCAACCCACGCATTCCTCATCGTCCAACTCGATCCATATCCGCTTGTCGGACCTTTATCGGCGACTCGATATTATACACCGTCGTGAATCGACTCGAGTTGTTTCGAACTGGTTCCATGTGATTCAAACATGCTGTTATCCTCGTCGTGCATCATTATCAAGACGCAAGGATATATAGAGCATAAAATAATGAGAATTTTTAACAGGAATCTTTTTTATACGGAATGGAGAATTATATAGGCAGAGGGTTCATACAGAGCCTGAAAAACCTAGAAAAGATACGGAAACTGTAAAGATGGTCTGGAGAATCTAAGAAAAAAAAATCAAAGCGTCTTAAGTTACTTCGAAAGTAATATTTCTTTAAACCGAAATCGTTTCATTAATTTTTAAATAAAATCAATCCGTTTTGGAGATTTAAACAAATAATTGAGGAAAACACAGGAAAAACCTCACAATGCACGATGGAGAAATAGTTTACAACTACGTAACTACGCATTGCAAATTACTACTAGATTCAAATCTTCTTACGTAACGAAGGTTTCAATTGTTTTCCCATTCTACAAAGACTAAATCAACTTTTGGAGAAAAATCAAGAAACATTGCAAAATATGCACAAAAATAATACTAACTCTACATATCTTGCAGCAGGGTAAACGTTTTTCAACTTATAAATTTCTTTAGAACCTTTACTTCGCCAGACTCGCCTTTGCACTCTCATGTCTCGGAATATCGCGAGAGATTGTATTAAATCTTTGATCGATATGGGTGATCGCTGATTCCTAACCGATTTTTCTTGCTCTTTGATTCTCTCTTGTGCCTGTCGCGACATTACGATCGTCATGATCGGGCACGTGAGCCTTCAAGCCATCACTCACGTTTTCTACGTGTGGTTCAAGACGCAACCCGTAGAAACGTTGCGGTTACCACATATCTCGCCGACTAGTTAAGACTAACCCGCATCCTACGTACATAACATACGGACATTGTAATCTCTGCCCGGCCGCTAACAACGAGAGGTCGTTCCTTGTATACGAGCCACTCACGTATATTGACAGCTCGTTGCAGAAGTCCAACATAATCGACAACCTACTCCATACGGCGTACCCTGCGACGCCACGCAGTTTCTTTTCTTATTCTCAGTACTCATCCATCCAGCAAAAACAAATACTTCTTCGTCATTTCATCCATAGATGCATAAACCGACGACTCCACCAAGAAACCCTCTTTTATTTTCAACACATCCCACCTTGAATTACATTTTCCTTCCTCGGTAGAGCAAGATTTAATTTCTTGTATGGTTGTTTTCATAACTCAGATATTATTTTTACTCTGCTTGGATCATACTTTCCACTATAGAGCTTTATCGGTCAACTAGTGAAGAAAAAGTTAACGGATCAGTATCAGGATGAGTGAAAACTTATCTCAGAAATATTCGCATGTTTTTAGGATATCGGGCACTCGATCGACTAATTCTTGTGCAGCTCGTTAAGCTATGACTAATTGTGGCTCGTTATGGGTCGATGCTTAATTACTCAGCAGGAGGGATTCCTCCTCCGCTCTTTCGCTCTTATCGCTCTCATAATCTGCTTGGCAGCAACAGGTTCCTCCTCAGCTTTTTCGCAAGTCGGCTCCGATTATAGGAGTATCTCAAGTTTTCAAAACAGAAGAAATTCGTCAATTTGAAATTCAGCTAAACAGATACACATTAGTTATTGTTTAATTCTTACTAATAGTTGGCAATTTATTTCTTAATATCGAGAGACTCAATTGCGTTTAAATCTAAATGAAGAGCCAGAGTCGTAAGGTCACATGCAAAACCATAAACCGACTTTCACGGATTAAATGCGTCCTCAAATGAAAGAGTTTAACAAGATAATATTCCTGGTCTATTCAATCATGGTTAGAGGTAAATTATACAGAATCGCTCTTATACTCCCCATTTAATCGCTTTTTGTTAAAAGGCTTCATCTGGGTAAGTGCTTTGCACAAAACCAATTATCCAGTACAATTTATATGTTAAATAATTCTGCTGCAACCGACCAATTAGAAGGAGTCTTTATATTAGATTCATCTAAATTGGTTGGCGTAACTAGCAAACACCGCAAGAGGACTCAACCTGCCCTAATAGACCTTATATTTTATACGCGCTTCAACCGTCTGATAGACTTTTTAACTCTCAAGTTGGACAGATGAACTCGTGAATAAATATGTAATGTGATGAATCTACCTTTCCGTTTAAGTGAGTCATGTTCCCGCAAAGCAAACTTTCGGATCAACAAATTTTATTTCAGGCATTCAGAATTAAATTCTAGTTGTATCTCCTGTTCAATTCCGTTTGCATATTCTGGGAAATTGGATAAGCAACACTATCATACTTCATGGATATTGCGTGCTTGAATAAGAAATTTCCAACGGACACTTTAGCCTCAAGTTGTTTTCCTAAAGTTAGTACTCTAACCTAATCTACATGCAATTTTGTGGAATATGGAGTACAAATATTATTGGCAAAGTAGGTGAGAAGTACATCCGTGCCTTCTCGGTTTTCTTTCGACACGTATCTCGTTATCATTTAAGGATGATTACGAAACTCGCAGCATGCGGCCGCTTTGAAGAGATGATTGCTCTCTAAGATGAGCAACTGATAGCAAAACGATCATCTCTAGGATATTTTCTACACTGAAAAATAATATAAAACTATATGAATCTTTTATCTAAGACTTGTCAATTTTTAATAACCGATATAAAATCATTAACAGTTTCTAATTTTTGAAGAAAGGATTTAAAGCAGGGAATCATTATCTTGGGTCGTAATTGCGGTCCTGACTTCTCATTCGTCTTATTTCAGTTTGGCTTCGTTTCTTACATCATAAACATCTTCTAATATGTTCCTCTGGTAGTTACCCATCTGATGAATGGACGGTCCTCACCTTTCTTGTTCACCTCTCTTCGCACGTGATCCTCCCTCGTGCACAAGAGTCGACCATCACTGACAGATCTAGGTTGCCTCCATTGGTTGCGTCACAACGAAACCGATCTCCTCGGGTCGATTTACAGGGGATCGGTATCTGGAGGATTGAAACACTCCTACGTGGCTGTCCTTTCTTTCACGAACCAGAAACAAGAGCTGGATTGACTTGACGACTTTGTCAGAAGCTCACGTAGAAGGAATAATTTTCTCATTGGTAAATGTAGAATGTAGACTATTGTACAGATCACAGCCGAAAAGAAACAATCAATATAGATATAGTATTTATTTTCATTAATGATTTAACCTCCATGACAGGGCTTAAAGATCCAGAAAGTGAAAGCACCTTTTTTTGCTTTGCTAAACTATTCGGCAGACTAGGTAGTCACCTAATCTGATTTCTAACTCAAAAAGGTCTCAACTCATCTATTTCTATCTGATTTAATGATCCTCTTTTCAGCTTCAGCTCGGTTACGTGATATCTCCCTATAGAGAGTAGATTTCTTAAGTCGATTTACGACACTAATTTCCAAATTAGGTATCATCAGAGTGTTTGGAGTGACCCGCGGAAATCTCAGTTGGATTCCGAGTTCACGGAAACATCTCTGGCGAAACGGAGAGATATTTCTCGGTTCCCATCATCGTCTCGTTAAGGCCGACCTCAGCTCGGAATAGGAAAGCTCCGTGTCAGGTTGGAAATGTGGTAAACGAAGGCGCTACCTTAAAGGGTTCGTAGACGACCCTCTCTTACTGGCTTACGTACCAATCGTCCTCGATCGAAGTGGGCCTGCTCGGAATCCACGGGCGTCATAGACAGCTGGTATCTTTATCGAATCGATTTGGCTGACAAACTGGAGGATAGCGCAAGACGAATAGCCGATCTGCATGAAGTATGGAGTCGTGCGCGTTGCGATTAGTCAGGAAGACTCGAAGTCTTCGTGCTCTAATGGGCATCGTTAGGCGTTAGGGTAAGGCAAGATATGCGGTTGCGTCTCCTCGTTGCTTGCCAACTTGGAATGCGTACGTTCGCAATCCACGCACGGAACACCTATTTTCTTCCTTTGGTAAAATATGTTCTTAATTTATCTCCATTTTGGTACTCTTGCGTCTTTTCCTTCTCGATCATTATCTGTTTTTTCATCATCATTTTCATCATCATTTTCTTCATCATCTAATTTTCTAACCTCTTGTTATATGGAACGATAAAAGTGGTTTGGTCATTGTACCAAAGGTCAGGGAACATCTTTTATCGAACAGGAGAGTCATAGTGATTAATCTACTCACTTAAAACCAGGATCACAGCTAAAAGTAACCGGAAAATGAACTGTACTGCGATTTTCTTCATCGAATAATTAATAGTTGTAGGAGATGCAATACAGATTCAAGCGTGTTCAGGTTACATTTCTAGGACGGGTTGAAAGCACAGTTTCCTGGTCTCCTCCTATTAACCCATTAATAACGTCACCAACTACGACAAGACCCGTTTTGTTCCTAACTACCGTGTTCCTGATGGAGAACGGTATCGGTCGAGTTTCTCGAACCTTTGAGTTAGGCTAGGATGATTACCCCCAGGGGACAAAATTGCCAGGAACGTGCTCCTGGGTACCACGATCAGCACCTGGCAAACGTACTTGCTCGAGAATGGTCGTAAATCTACCGCTTCTTTGTAGAATTCCACTTATTTTCACCGTGACCTTCTTCACTGGATGCATGTATTTTAAAATCCTAAAAATACAGAGGGTGAAGATTAACGTTAATTCAAACGGTATTCTAATTATTTCCTAGCTGAGACCTATACAAGCAGTCAGGACAAATTTATAGATTTTAAATCATAACTTTCATCAAATTCGAAAAACATAGGTCTTAACCTAAGGCTTTTAATTCTTAAAGGTGTTGAAATTATTTACGGCACTCTTTGGTTATCGATTTCAAGACATTGCATTCAATGAAGTTGCATTGCATCGTAAACACGCGTAGTTTATACTTCGTGCGGTTTGCATTCTCTCTCGTTGGATATTACAATAGAAGTTGCATACATTGCATAGAACACATTGTCATAAGCCATAGACATAGACCAAGGATAGACGTCTCTCCACCTCCGAGTGTGCCGAAGATTTATTACTTCGCGGTCGCCGGGGCACACGAGCACTTCGAAGACGACTTTCCCAGAGAGACGTAACGAGACTGAACGAATCAACCAATCATAGGGGCTAATATTTTATCCTCAAACTTATTATCTTTCACACTTTGTTGAGAGGACTAACACAATCTTATATAATCTACTTCGAAATCACCCTTTGAGTGACACAATTTTTCAAAATTCAGAAATTAACATTTTCCCAAACAGGTTTTTAAATCACTGCACACGTGCATGACCTGAAAATGAGTCTGCATTTTTTAACTCATTTTTTTTTGTTAAGCAATTTTTTCGCGCAAATGTTGTACGACCCTCGTCAAGCGCCACGCGCTATCGATGCGCTAAACGAGTTTTGAATTCGCAAGTATACACGCACAAACTGTGGAATGGGTATAACTACCAGCCTACCCGGTATCCGCCAGCACGCGGTCTGCATAATTCCTTCGAGCTATGCGGGGCTTTTTGCGGCTGCCTCGCCCCAGGATGAGTGGGCCTTAATGATCGGCATGGCGTGATTTATTTTTGGAAACGGTCGATTCGTCGAGCTGCTCCCTTTAGATAAGGACGCCGAAATCGTCGAGAGAGAAGAAGGTCGGCAAGAAAAAAGGTGGACGGAAAGAAGGAAACGATGGAAGAAGGACGCACCGTGCCCGGAAGGAACGACTAAGTTCGGGGAGCAGTTTGCACATTTTATCTGAGCCTGAGAACCAGCCATCTTTTCCCTTCTTCCTTTCTACCTTCTAGGATGCAAGATTTAAAATGCAGAAGAGTTGGCTAACTTATTTGGTAGGCGAGCCCTAAAATTGGCTACCAAACCAAATTGACCTTAAAATGAAAGAAGAACCTAAACATTTTTCTATCATTTTATGCAAACTTGAGTGCAGTTCTTCTTTTTTACGTAAACTCATCTTTATAACAATTTAACTCAGCCTTAAAATTCTAACACGTTTTTGGCGTTCTATTAGTCAAATATAGTATACAACAAATTTGATGTCCCCCTTCAGTAATCCAGTCATCGTGAATTTAAGATCTTCTCGTGAAACTTCTAAGCCGATGTGATACCGATTCGTTTCGCAATTCAAGGTATCAGCTGCGACGTAAACGTTCACGATTTTCACCTCCCCTCGTCTTTTCATCTTCTGCCTCCTCTTGGCCGACCTCCCACACTTTTCTTTTTCTTCCATACTGGTATATGCGGGAGTGCAGCTCACATCGCATGAATAACGTGTTCCTCATGAGCGCACGACTTGCATCTTCCCGGCACAATCGCAGCGTGGAACATGTGTTAAGATATTTCGACACCGGCCGCATTTCTAAATCATGTCGGCGGTTCACGCGATATCCTCATATGCATCGTCGGCGCTCACATCACGATTACCTCATTGTGTTTATACTAATGGGCTATCGAAATAGCGTTACCATGCACCAACCATACGTACTTAGTGCTTAAACATCTACGTAAGAGCGTATGAATAAGACACATACGTTCAGCTCGCAGTCACCTGAGACTAACACCCACAAAAGTCAAGACAAATTCACGCTTTCTACTTTATGAATCTTCTCACACTATTATTCATTACTAGGAAACACATTTCAACGCTTTACATGTTGTTTCCTTCTCTTAATTTATCAAATTCGCGGAAATGAAAAGAATCCCAAATTAACTGATGATAAAAACTTCTCAAGCTTAATTAATTCAACTATTGAGTGAAACATCTTTTTTTAAATACAATCCTAATTCAATAAACAATCTACTCCAAATATATCTTTGCAATTTACCAGATTCAAGAAACGTAGTCTCTTTATACAATTAAGATCACGACAACAAGTCGTTCTACAACTTGGAAACAGGTGTAGACTAAAACTGTGTCGAAAAGAAAGGGAAAGTAATTTGTAATTAAAATCTGTTTAACTATCCGTAGAGGGTCAGTCTCACTATCAAGATTTTCTAAATTATTATACTAACCCTCAAGTTTTCTGTGTGTAGCATATTTAAAAAAACTTATACTTATACAATAAACACTCTCCCCGAAAAAGCTTTCTCAACGGATAGGAAACATCTAGGCCAACCTTGTAAGAAAACACTAAAAGAAGAAAATCTATTCCCGTTGCTATAAACTACACATACAACCAACATCTTTCTATACACAGAACAGCCTCGTGAATAGCAAGTAACATCTCAAACAGATTAACTGAAGATCTTGAAGAACTGTAACATGGCAATTTGTATCACTTCTCAGAGATAAAAAGTTGTTGCGCAGGAAACCGTTTTTTCTCCGAGATAACTCGAATGATGATGGTACTAATACCGAAGCGGAAACGCGACCATCCAGAACATCCTGTGATCTAAGTGATCTTCTCGGCGTGATCGAGGGCACTTTTGAGTCGTGCAGTATACTCTCTGCAATAAAACCATATTGAACGGATCAGGGCAGAGTCGGGCAGATGCTGCCGGCGGGGACAATTACGCAGATGTGTGGCTTTGCAAAGATGCGCGAGCCTAGCGTGCTGTATCTTGGAAGTATACAGCATCAGCAACAGCCATGTAATGTAAACCTGTGCTCCCGTCGAGAATTAGTATGTCCTGGAGTTGGGTGTGCGTATCAGCTACAACTACACACATGGTTGTATGCGTTTACTCGCGCGAATACCTGCCTAAGCATGTCCCTCTACCTCGTTTGTATTGGTATGCGCTTGTGGCTCGAGGAGTGATTACAGAGCGCGAGCCTCTGCTTGCCCCCGGCGCGTGCGTCCGCTTCGACCACATCGTGTTCCTTCCAGTTCCACGTTCCGAGAACTCGACCTGGGCCTCCAGAGGATGCAAACCTTAGCGAGAAGTCGGACGCGCAGTTTGCAAAAAAGAGAAACTCGGCCAATAGTTCGCTCCTCTGGAATTCAACAATTACATGCCCATGTCTCCTCGTTCAAGTTGACACGATTTTTCTGCTGTCTCATTGATTCGAAACAAGCGACTACTTTTTTTCCTTTGTCTTGTCGTTTACTCTTAATGTTCGATTGAGTTCATGTAGACATGTTGCAGTTTAAGATGCTACAAGAGCTTCGTCTTTGATGATATTGTTTTCGTTGATGTTCTTCATTATAAATGACAATCATCTTATAACAACTTCCATTTTAGAAGACCATTATCCACTATGATTTGTTGAGTATTGGACGTTATTTTAAGCAAAATAATGATATTGCGGAAACTGCTGCCTTAAGAAACGTTGCTTTATGGAGATGCAACACAGAGAATCTCATTTTCAGCATTACGCCAACTTTGCCACGACCCCTCAACGGATCCATTAACCCTAGTAGAAGTGAACGCATTCGCGCAGAAATTGCGCTTTTAGTTTAATTGCGGTGAAAGTTCAGTTTAACATCGTGGCTCCCGCTACAATTATTCCTTCTGTTGCCATTGCTCTGCTCGCCATATGTATTTTCCACATCTTATCCTGTTCACAACGATCAATGTCTTACTTTATTGATCGATGACTCTTTATGCTTTTATATGGACTTAAATGTCCAGAAATAGAGCCACCTCCTAAACCATTGAAGTGGAATCTCTTTCGCTGAATCTCTTATATAATTCATATGTTTCAATCATATAGAAGCACCCGCCGATTAGAATCAGTTAAAAAGTCTGATAGCAGTCTAGTATCAGGGGATTTTTTATAAGTGTAGCAGCAGGAAGTATAGTAAAGATAAAAGAATTATAAGATAAGCTTCGATGTCTCCGAGATAAATGACTACGATATCCTCTTGGCTCTTAGAAAGCGAGGGCATCAAATCTTGATTTGACTCGACAAAATATTTCTCTCGGTGTGTCATCCTTGATATTTACGCACGGATGCACTCACAACCGTGAATATCGTGCACCGTGGCCAGCCATCATCATTACGCTGATCTACATCTACATTGTCATTAGAGGCAGCGGCCGCGGCACATCGTCGAACTTGCTGATACCGCGATGGTTCGTGCAAGCACCTGCACGAAGCGGATAAAATGAAGCAAAAAAAATTAAAAATAAGACGAGGAAGAGGTGTACCAAGTGAAGAATCCAGGGGGAAGGTCCAATATGGAGATCGACAAAGCCGCGAAGAAGGAAGACGAATATGAAAGGTGGTACCCCCAAGGAAGAATTGGTCTCTACTTTTCTCCACGATCCAATCCAGATCACTGTCATTACGTCGTCAATGACCATCGGTCCATGCATCGCTTCTTACACTGGCATTTTTTGCCCTGCGTTCTCGATTTTACGCACTGTCGCATTCGTTCCTGCTGGTCATTTCATTATTCGACCACGAGGTCTCATTCCGCGATCTTTCCGTTGCGTGAGAGACAAACATCTCATAGTAGTGATGAATTTCTTTCGTTCAGGTTCATGGAAGTGTTTTTCGTAATTACGGGATCGCGATATGTCAAGTTGGACTCTACACAGGGAATGCGGGAAAACCGGGAAATGAAAGTGAATTTATTTTCTGACGGGAATTTTTTTCATTGTTAGTTTGAGTAGAAAAACTTATCCTATCACTTTATTGAACTCGTTTAGAAATTCTTCTAAGTGGCTGCGATTTCAATGGGAAAGACAGCTTTAAGCACTTCTATTTTAAATTGTTGAATTCCGGAGACTAATTTAAAAATTGTTATTTATTTGACAAGTTTAATTTTCAAGGCTTGGTTTTGAGTGTCGAACTTAATAATTGCTACCGATTTTCAATTTAAACGTGCCAATTAAGAAATATATATTTTTAATAAAAAGCATTACTAGCTGAATTTTCCATAATGAAAATTGTTTAAAATTAAATTGAAAATCAAAAGATTGTAGGTTAACATTTTTAACATTAATCAATTTCTAATTAGAACCGCTTAAGATTGAACGTAGGTGACTTTAAACGTTATTGAAAAATTTCCAATTAAAATGCTTCATGGTTAACTTATTATAAATTAATAACGATATAAATTTGATAATTAAATAATTTTGAAAGAATCCTTGAAAGTTGTGATATTTAATTTCAAACTGGAAGGAACAATGCTAAAAAGAAAGCTTTCAAATGTTTCTAAAATTTATTGTAATTCTTGTACGATCATAAATAGATTAAGATTAAATATTTAAGCATTTAATAGTTTAAAAATGTTCAATTTTAAATGTTTTTATTTTTAGCTGATCGGTTTGAATATTTTCAATTCGAATTATTTTTCTATTTGCAGGTCTTGAAATAGTAAATGTTCAATTCTGATGGTTTGGAATTGTTCCATTTCGATTATTTAATTTTCAATTTTAAGCACTTCAAATTTAGAATTGTTTCACGTTAAAGTCCTTGAATTGGAGTTTTATAATACTTCAGATTCTAAATTATTTAGTTTTGAAAGCTTGAATTGTAGTATTTAAATGACCAGAAAAAATGTTTAAAAATTGGAAAAAAGCGGGAAATTATTAAGGATTTTTTCTGAATCTTGTGTCTCCACCCTGTTTAGCAAATAAATTTCAGCTCTCTTTTCACTCTCTACATCTGGGTCAAATTTGGACCGAACCATTTTGAAATTTTGCGCCCATCAGTTTACCAATCACATCCAAGCAAATGACTGCCACGTCAGGCGTATGTTTTCACGACCAAAGATATTATAAACATCACGATTCACTTTTCAGACGGCCCTACAGTCTCATAAAATGCTGATTTCGAATAAAATATCGTACATCACTCGTAGGATTAGAAATATCCTCACTTAACCTCTCATAGCCCTAATTGTGATGTAATATAGTAAACATGATAATAACATCTTCCAGAAATCACTTACATTAAACTTACGTTGATCAAAAAGAGTACAATTGACACAGTAGAGAAATACGATTAGTATTCCCCTGTAAAAGTAGCTTGGAAGAAGAAGAATAAATCTGCTGAGGCATCATTGGCGTAATGGGTTAAAGCTCCACTCATGCACAGTGGCGTTCCCGGTTCTTGTTTTTCCAAAAATTATTTGTCCGAAACAATCGTTAATCCACGAATTTCATTTTCCCGAAATTGAATTTCTAGACATCTAGTACCAACTATCAAGTAATATCCAATTGAAAACATCCATATAAGATTAAACTTTTCCCGAAGATAATCAGCCAAAAATCTTATCCTTCTGAATTAATCTCGTCCAGGCGTGGATCTATGGGGCAGGTAGCATCTAAGGACAGCCGTCCAATCCGAATAGAGCAATTACACGGTGATAATTAGTGGCGACCTCTATAACTCTGTGAATTACGGTGCAGTGGCGGCAACGTGCCTGCACGATGGGGCCTGAAAGACAATGGGCCTCCGAGAAACAATGGCGGTCTGGCTCAGTGCTGCGGTTCAACGCTATAAACAATACCTGTGAGGGGCCTGGCTGATAGGGTCGAGAGGTCAGCCCCTGTGGGAGCTCATGACTCTCTTTGCCTCTCTTCATTCGCGACCTCTCCTCGGTTTCTCATCGTCCGAGGCCACGAAATCAATTCTTCTCCTCGAGATCACGCGGTAACAACTCATCTTTCTTCGAATCCAGTCGATGCACATTGCACACTCACGTTGACTTCTCGTATAAACTTTTCGCTTAGGCCATCTTTTATGCTGATTGATTTTCAGCGAATTATTGCCCATCAATACAATCTCGCTCTTTGTAGGTATTATTACTGCTCATGAACAATTGGCGCTGAATTTTATTATTGAGAATGGGACTTTCACTTGTTATATCAAAGTGTCTGAGACTGACGGAAACGATTTGAGATTGTTATTCGTATTTTATAAAGAACTCTTTGTCAAGCCGCAGTTTTAGTTGGCCAGATTCTGCGTATGGTGGCGGACCCTTTTCATTTATTGTAATTCCGCGGAGCAGCGCGTAAGGTTGAATCGCGCATAATGTGCGAAAGACTGTGAAAAGCCGGCGAGATCCCTTCGCGAGATAGGATATCCGTAACGGGTATGGCCGGCATACTTTTAAGGTCGAAAGCCAGGAAAAACGAGAAGTCTTGGTAAATGCAGCAGCGCATGCTTGGAACCAATACTCTAGATAGGCCGAGTCGACACCTATTTCAATAATAAATTCCAGGTTCGTTAATACTAATACAAGACCATGTCGATCTGGAACGCACTTTCCGGTATCAATACATTTTCACGTACTGTGCATATATGCACTGTACATATACTGTACATACACTATAGTTGCTCAGGTATAGGTATATGTACAGCTTACTTCACTTACATGGGCGGTTACGCTGTGCAGGTTCGTGCCGACCTGGAGGCCTCCCGAAGGGTTACGCCGAGGTCGCGTAATGACGGACTGAACTCTGCAATCACAGGAGCGCACACGCCACGTGGCTTGATACGCCTTAACCGACCTCAGTTCGTGCCTATGTCGGCAAACGTAATTTTCTCGCATCTCCGTTCTTCTAGAATCTACACCCACCAAACTTGCATATTCTGAGCTTCCTAAGATTAATTTTTAAAATACTAAAGTCTCGACTAGGATTTATCCAAAGTGATTTGAAAGGGTTTCATGAAATGGTCCTTCGAACCGGAACTGTAGGTATTAATCAATTACCAACATTGAATAAAGCTCAACGTCTCAAAAAGAAATCAGTTTATACTTAGGGATCAGAGTCCATCGACTGTTTTACCTAATCTCCCTATTTCTCTTTTCCTCCCTTAATTTGAAAAAACCCCTTTTAATCTTCTTTTTATAACTTTGAGCAGTCACGCTGAGTCGACAAAATTTTAATTACAAAATTATATTCTATATGTATGATTATTGCAATTTGATACCGGAAGCTTAATTTTTTCTGATCGCTGAACAATCGAAACAAAATCATAAACTCTCAATTGCGAAATATTCCCAAAACTTGAAGATCAGAAAGATAGGGAAGAAGTGATTTAATGAAAGAACAAATCATTCTAGAAAAAAGGTTTCCTAATCAAGACTAATAGATATCTTTCCTTCCGGACAATGTATTGATGATGAAAAAAGTAATAACGAGAAGAGCGTGGTTATCCGAACGAATCGGTTGATTAGTAAACGGTCAGCCGAAATGCCCTAATTGTCGGTACGGGGACCCCCTATTGGCTCGCGGTACCTATAATTACAAAGGAGTGACTCGGCGTGACTGCCGAAGAACTACTTCAATTCTTATCGTCTCTTCTTCGCTGCCTTGTTCAGCCCCGGATCATTTAATCCCATGACACCGCCATCGCCAGCTCTCTAAGCTCTCCTTTTTTGCGGTGCGGTGCGGCGTCTTCACCTCATGGCTATTCGAAAAATATTGCTGAGACAAAAAAGACGAGGCAGCAGAAACGATTATCAAGCCGTACCCGTCAAGAATTTCAATAGGAAGATAAGAACTACCAATGCCAATTTTGACAGTTATCTTTATAATAGAATTGATGGAGGGTTAGGTTTTAAAAATGGTAATTTAGGCATGAAAATGATTTTGCAATAGTGTATGGAGATTTGCAAACAAATTCGAGTATCTTACACTAAAAGACGTTGAATTTGAGAGAAGCCGGGTCAATTCTTGGTCAAGTTCTTTTTACATTCTCATCTCAATTAGAAGGTTCTCGAACTCATTGATCGAGAGCAAATGGATTTTACTCGACCTTACATCTGATATGAAATCACATTTAAATTCTAGTTTATTTCCCGGCAAAAAGTTACCATGATTTTTTTTAAATTAAATTTATAAAGTTTTCCTGAAAATCCCCTCTTGTAAGCACAACAAAAATTGATTTATAGGGTCATGAAAGAAGCTAAAATTTCTATGCATCAGCACTTGTTGATTGTGCAGAGGCAACAATTAAAGCAACCTATCAAGTGGAATAAAATTGCAGAGTTTGACTCGAGACTTTCGTTATAGCCGCTTACATCGCAATTATCACAGTAGCACTGATCATAATTACACGAGTTCCTTATCACTTTTACCGATCTAGAATGCATTATTCATAAAAATAAATAGCATTTGTACAGTTGTTAGACTGTACTCCACCTTAATCCTTAAAGTACACAAACGCATTTTTTTAACCGTGGACAATTAATTGGGCTTACGCTTATGAAGCCTCGCTCTTTATTTACAAGACGTGCTGCACTGTACTTTATCATTACTGTGTCACTGGACTCGAAAGATAGTTTTTATGTCTGAGCACGTGACAATTAAATGAATTCTCAGAGTCGTTCTGTATTTATTTTTAGTTTAATGACTCGTGTGTACAACTGTAATTGAATAATGTATAAATATTAAGACAGAAAGCAAATTTGAAAAGTTACGTTATGATCTTTGATGCATGTATCATAACACCATAATTAAATTCCTCATCCTCGTTAGTAGCTGATCCGGTTTTGATGGTCATTTCGACACTGGATTTTGTCCCCTTCGGTCATTGTTTTTTTTATTTCTCTGTCATGCTGTCAGTATCACAATGATGATGATTATATGGTGAGTTGGGGTTCTCTTCTGTTGCCACCGCCTTCTAACGATGCATTTTTTTTTGTCCACTCGGGATTTCTCGGATCTTCAGACCCATATCGTTCCATGCCAATGCGACCACATGAGACGTAAGCTAACTTGTGTTGAAAAAAAAACATTTTAAAATAATTTGTCAGCTATCTTGTCAAGGCTTTTGATCAGAAAATGTTTAATATGATTCCCACTTTCAATTTACAATTTGGCGATTGAAACTATTATAGAGCGAAACAAACCAAATTATTTGTTTTATGCGAGAAGGAAACTGGTAATTCATCTACTTCTCTCAGAACCAGTTTTTGTTGGGATGAAAAAAGAATAGAGCCAAACGAAAGATCAAAAGGAGAAAGATCAATTATTGACGATCTATCGACAGAACGTGATCATTTCATGCGATCGACCGATTAGGTTTTGTTTTTGCTTAGTGCTATTCAACGACAATGGAAACGAATATCCTTCCGAGAAACTTATCCCTGAAAAATTCTCGCAGTGATTCCAGTCTCGTGGTTCTTTCGCCACGCTCATTTCATAAAGAGAAAATTGATACTTCTTCTGTGGACCCACCAATTCGATTCCGTTTAGTTCCAAATCACTTTTTTTTAATTGTTATCCTAAGTACGCATTCATCGAATTTTCTACATTTAAGCCTTTTTATGTTTCCTTGTATAGCTATATAATTCTTCAGTCTCAAAAAGTTTATTTAAGTTATTAAGACAGAATTCAACTGCAACTGTTTGGTTGAAAATTAAATGTCTGTTTTGGTTGACAATTAAAAGCTGAAGACTGATAATTTTAGTTCCGAATTTATCTCTTTGATTGAAGTTTCAAGTTTTGATTGAAGTTCCAAGTATGTAAATTAATCTGTGGTAGCCCCGTGCATAAAAGTTAATGTTTCCTTAATTATAACTTTTCGAAATATTGAGGTAGATACGAAAGCATGAATTATGAAATAATTCTATTTGAAGATGTTCAGTTCGATCTAAAGAAAATTGAATCGAAGAAGCAGGTTTGCCTGATGTGCGAGGACGCGGAACGACTTACAGGTTCACCAATTCCGCCCCTTCCCCTTTTTCACATACAAAAGCTACTTCATATCTTCTACCTACCATGATAAGATCTGATGCGTAAATCTTGGTGGAAAGATCTGTAACAACGATTTTTATTGATCAACAAAATCATGGCGTTCTTTGATATATGCTTTTGCATTCAACAACAAATTCTCGTGAACAAAAAAAAAACAACTATTTTCTTAGATATACATAAAAATGTTGTTGAATCAATCCAATCGTTTTCTGAGTATTGAAAAATTTTGTTATGAGGGTGAATGACCAGAATAGAGCTGCTTCAACAAATTTGAAAATATCAGATGATCGTGATATATATGTAATTATTAACAGATATATTTTCCTTTTTGTTTCAGGTGAGTTTCAACAGCTAACAAGTTTTCTTATTGTGTTCGTGAGTAAAAAAACCATTAATTATTCCCAATATTTCTTAACTATTCTAGTTCAGTATTTGAACACATTATTCACTTTTATTATTTTAAAAATATTCGATTAAAAACGTGACAATTACATAGCTAAAATAACGTTCATTGCCGTCTCGTTTGTCTCTCGTGACTTTATGTACGCCTTGTGGTAGTGTTAGTAATATATATAGTGTTTCTCGCCCGTAAGAACCTCTAGACTTTAAACCGCGGAATGCGAGAAGTTCGCGGTTTTCCTTCAGCTGCCCGGGAAGAACGTTGTTTGCTTTTTCTCTTCAATATTATACGGAGTAGTCTGAGAAGTTATTCGTCAAATAAAAGAGTGTTCACTTACGGTCGTCATGGTGAAAAAACGTGTTAAATTAATTTTTTTCGCCAATAACCTTTTACAGCTCTTAAAATAAATTGAACTTTCATCTTGCAACTAATAGAATTAACCGCAAGTTATCTCTACAGGGTAACCATTATAATTTTCAAACAAAATTCCTTTAAAAAGGGAACCGAAATTTCGGTAAAAGGAAAACATAAAAAAATATAGATATTTTCGCTCCGCCTTCCTATCCGGTTTCCTGCACAGAAAAAACTAAGGGTTCGGTAATGTTGTGGCTCAAGTTGAAGTCGGCATCTTTCCGAAGTGAGACTCTGATGGAACCATTTTTGAGAGTTCCTTTTCAGTTCGTTGATATCCGATAGATAGCGAGTCTGAAACACCTGCGGATATTAAAACCGATTACAAAATTATGGTCTACCTGATTAGGAAGAAAAAAATATGGATGATACTTGATACTATCTAGAAGATTAAACTGACCATCTAAATTTTGACACTCGAAGTTTGACTATCCATTTGGCTTCATGTGTACAAACATTTTCTATCAGAACTCACATTTTGGGTTCCTTTGGAACGATTGATCAGTTTGGTTTCTTTTTATTGCAGCTCCCTTTAAATAAGTTCGAGCTATACATTCTTCTTGTCAATAATTAAAATGTTGAATTAGAATTTTGATCCGATGTTTAATATCTCTAAGCCAGAGGTGGATTTCCTCAAGTCGTTGAATCAGTGAATGGAAGGTTGCACCAGGCCAAAGAGGTCAGAGGTCCTCGTATCGCTCGTGTTACGATAGGGCAAAAAGCAAGAGAGCAAACTGCAAGAACGAAAGTTAATCGGGCCCCCATTACCATACGTTATTGGTCGGCGTCGACTCGTTCGGTGTTTTGCCATAACTCCAGATAAATAAAGCTTGGGCCCGGATAAATCTGCAGCAACCACCGGACCGCCGGCGTGTATAATGCAAATGCAATCATGTCAGCGGCGATGTTTGAGAGCTTGAGCCTCGTGGATGAGAGCTCGAGCGAAAATTGGCACAACGCTGATGCAAATCACCAAATAAATTCACTTTTATGACAAATTATTGGAAGCTTATTACCAAACACAATGCAAGCCTCAATTTTATCACAAGGAGCCACCAAATCTTCCGGTATTCTTTTGGAGATTCCAGGACAGAAATAAATTACACTTCTTTTCACTTTATGAAGTTCAATTTCAGTTAAGAGGCACTCCTATTCAAAATTATGAAAAAAGAGGAAATATTTCATTAAATCTGATACAAGTTTAATTCAACCTGGAAGTAATCGATTGGATCGATTTATGGCCAATTTTTCCCGCAGACACTGCAGCTGTGCGCAAACTAAACGCAGGTCTCTTCGCTCGAGATTTACTTAGCGTCTTGCACAATTGCGCGAAGCTTTGCGGAACGCGAGACTCGAAGAACGATTTTCTTGTTTCGTTGTAATTATGCAAATCGGGCTTAGAAACTAGGAGCGATACCTTATTTTGTTATTCAAAAGAAACCGATTTGCGTTTCTGTAATTCCAATTGAATTTCACCAGATTGTAAACTAATTCTTCAATTTTTTTGGTGTCTTGATCGTAAATGAAATAAACAGCGAATAAATTTGTAAACATTTCTGAAAATCAGCTTCAGTTTCGAATAGAGTCCCTCGGACTATTTTTCCGAATTGCATTCAGGATTCGTTTTCAAAATTCACTAATTCTTCCCTGACTTTCCTAACTTTCCCTGACCAATAAAATTCCCTGACTTCTGCCTGCTTTCCATATTTTCCCTGACCTACGGTCACCCTAAGGTAGGACGATAATTACAATATCGATAGTGATCGAGCAATGAAGCGTGTCCTCGAGATCTTCAATTCGCGAAAGAATACGATCTACGATTTGTTGACAACGACCGTTACGAGACGAGATCTGATCTTTCGGATTGGACTTGGGTAAGAGAGAACCCGCTGCCAGCTTGTAATAGTCGAATATACCCCGTGGGATGAAATTTATGTGCCTCGTCGCAGCCTTATAATCCCGAGTATCTGTTTACACGCGCAATATTGTAGCGGGATTGTAAATTCGATTTGAAATATCCGCTGGACACACTCTGCTTCAAAATATATCTCTGCATCCAGGGATTTGTCTGATATTAAAAAAAGATCTTTAGGAACAAGAACCTCAAATTTCCGACTCTTGTGTTGTACTTCCATGAGCCTCGAATTTTAATTGTCCATTTTTGTGTTTGCAGTAGACTCTCATAAGGCGCCTGGTGTGCGGGATCGAGGTCCTCACCAAGCGGCCGCATGGCGGGAAATATCTCTAAGACGCATTGAGGGATTATTTGATTATCGCTTACCGAATTTGTAGGTAATGGAAGAGAGAGGCACTTGGCGAAAATAGCGCTAAGTTGGAGAAGGCGTTTGGTGAGATTTTCACAAAGCGCCTAAAAGCTTGATTAGCTTTAGTTACCTCAGGTGTGCCAACATTACCCCAATTCCCGGTACATCTTGAGATTGAGCGCTCTTTCTTTAATTTGTTAAACTCT
>CAKNWT010297992.1:0-10909 GCA_932066315.1 Andricus coriarius | reverse complement strand
AACATTTTTTAAATTGAAGAATCACGAAATTGAATTATTTCGGATTAAAATTTCGAAAATAATACAATATCAAAACGTTAAAAATTGAATATTTTAAGATTCGAATTTTGGAAAATAGATCATTTAAAATTCAGAGGAATTTAAATTGTATTATTTATAATTAAAAGCGTTCAAAATTGAAAAAATTCAAACTTTTGAATTTGAATCATTTTAAATTTAGAGCAACTAAAATTTGACAATTTGAAATTCAAAACTAAATTGAATCTTTCAAAGACAAAGCTTCTGAAATTCTAGAATTTTAATTTTTTATTACATAACAAAATTATAATTTAAAATTTAAGCTAATGAGACAAATTTTTCTAAAGTCACACTATGAATGAAAAAATTTCTACGCTGAAAAAAATGAAATTACCAAAAATTGTGATGTTATCACTTTTTTATACTCAAACGCTTTAAAATTTCAATTATTTTAAGTAAATTTAAATCGTTAGCAAAATTAATATCTTTTAAATTGCTGATTATATTTTCCAAAATTCAAACAATTAAACTTAAATTGCAAAATTAAAACCTATCAAAGGGAAAAATAAAATATTTAGCGTTCAACATGAAAATTCAGAATTTTAAAATTGTAACCATTTAAAATTTTCGAAATTATTCAATTACTGATGTCTAAATTTCAGAAAGTTTAATTTTTATCTAGTTTTATTTTAAAATCAATTTTTAATTTTTTAATTTCAAATCTTCCCTTAAGAATTATTATACATTCTTGAAATTTTCTGATCAAATATTATTCAATTTGGATTAATGTTTGTTTAAATCTTTTATTAAAAATTGGTAAATTTTAAGATATTACATTAAGACAAAATAATAATAAAAAACACGATTGCTATAATATGAATGCAATTTTTGAAATCGTCCTGATATTTTGAATATTTGTCTTTGAAACTAAGATATTGTGAAATTTTAAATTCTAAATTTACAAAAATTAATCTAAAAATGAATTCAACTTTTAGAATTGCGCATTCAAAACCAGAATTTTAAATTAAAATTATAGACATTTTAAAGCCGATAAATATATTATTGATAAGTATCATATAATATAGTATCAAATGACATTCAAAAAGACTGGATAGATTTTTTTTTACTAAAAAATGTGATTGCTCTAAAAAAATAATTTTTACTCAAAACTCACAAAACGCGCGAATTATGAAATACGGGAAATCTCCCGGTTTAATATTTTTCTCCCGGCTTTTTCCCGGTTTTCCCGGTACTCCCGGTTGAGTGGCCACCCTGGTTATGTTTTTAGTAAAAAAAAAATTAATTTCCAATGAAAAAAAAGAACTTTCAACAAAATAGTACAATTTTCAATAAACAAAAAAAAGGTTTTTGAACTAAAATGATAAATCATCAATAAAAAAGAAGTTTTGAACCAAAAAATATGAAACCTCTACTATAGAGATGAATTTTCAACCAAAAATTATTTTTCAGTCAATAAAGAATATAAAAAAAATGTCATCCAAAATGTTGCGTTTTCATGCCAAAAAGACAAATTTTTTACAAATCATTTGATTTTTCAAAAACTTATGAAATGGAGTAAGTAATTGAAATTGTAGCCTTTAAAACCCAAAATTCAACATTCTGAAATGTTAATAATTTGCAATTAAATAAGTTCACAAACTATAGAGGCTTCTCATTAAAAAAAGTTCAACTTTGATCTATTTCAATCCTAAAAACTTTTCAATTTGAAACGTTAAAAACTGTATTTTTTAAATTTAGGAATGAGCGGATAAAAATTAAGAGATCCAAAAACGAAAATGTGACCAAATTTAAAAATGAGTAATTTCAAAGAAATGCAAATAGAATTTATTCAAAATTGCATAATTTCATTTAATATTTAAAGTTCATATTGGATAGGTTTTCTACTAAATATAAAAATTCACCGTCAAAAAATAAATTCACTGTCTTTCCAATTTTTCCTGATCTCAAGAAACTCGTGGTCATTTTCTAAATACGAAAAAAAAATAAATAAAACACTTTGAGATAAGGAAAATGAATTTCAATCTTACCCATGGGTTTAGCATGGTGTTGTGGGCTATTGCTGGCCAGTTGATTCATCGTCGGCGCTGGTCCACCTTTGTTTGAATTTCCTCCCATTATATTGTTAAGATCTATGTTTAATCCTGCACCAGCCCATGTTGAACCAACTTGTATAGCTGGTGAAATTGCTGCTTGACTTTTGGCATTGCTCGATATCGGCGTCAGAACATTTGTTGCCGGAGATAATCCAATAGGACCTAAGTGGGATATCGTTTTATGACTCAAAATTTACTTATTCTACAAGCTCTAATTCAAATTCATGAACTGGTTATTTATTCATTAACACATGGTTCAAAAATAAACAAAGCTTAGAGCAAAAAGAGCTCAAAAAAGGGGGAAAAATAAGGGAAAGATTAAATATTTATTTTTACATTTAGAAAAGAAGAAACAATCTTTTTATAAGGAATTGTATAGTTTTTAAATAGTGTTCAATGATTCTATAATTATTTCTGCAACTGAAGAATTTTTTTTTAATTGGATATACTCAGGTCGTTAAAAATACATTTACGGCGATACAAAACAGCTCTAAACACATAAAATTGGTTAAACAAACCATTTTTATATGTTTTAAATCGTTCTCATAATCAAGAATATCTCCTCTTCTAAAAATGTCTGCATTAATAATTAAATCGTGGTACTTGTAAGTATAATTGAATGTTTCTGCCGAAGATTTGTAATTTCATCCTTACTATAATTAATACTTTGAATGAAAATTGGAAACAAGGAAGATGATTTTCATCCAAAATATTTAATTTTCATACAAAAAAGACGAACTTTCTACAAATCAGTCGAGTTCAAAACCCAGAAATGGGAATTTTAAACAAGAAAGTTAATTTCCAACAAAATCGTTGAATTATAGAGCCAAAAAGCGGAATTTGCTACAAAAAAGTTGAATGTTCAACCCAAAACTATAAATTTTCTACCAAAATAATTGAATTTTCAACCAAAAATTAATTATTTCAAAATTAGTTACACAAATAATGACATACTATTGAAATGAAATCTCTTGGAATTTTAGGGAATCTTTTAACATCCTTGTATTAAAATTTAATTTATTCCCCAAAGTTTTCTAGAAATTTGATAAAATCCCTTGAAATCATAAAAATCCATTAAAATAAGTAGATATTTTAAATTTCTTATGTAAAAACTAAATAAATATTATTCATTAAATTTATCTTTAAAAAAATTGTGTAAACAAAATGCACGTGCGCGAAGCGCGCGTTCACGTCCCTGGATTTTTATTTTCTAATATTATAAACATAAAGTACTTAAAAATCCATAACGACATCTTTTTTTAAATATTAAGTGTTCTACAACTTTTTTCAGCGAAATCTGTAGAAATTCTTTGGAATCTTCAAAAACACCTAAAATCTTTAAAATCCTGTTTTGCTTATGTCCTTTATATCCCTTGAAATGGTTAAAATCCATAGAATTCCCTTGAAATACAATCAAATTTATTTTATTCCCGAAAGTTCTCTATAAATTCCGTCAAACCCCCTTAAATATCTTGAAATCTTTGGAAATAGTACAAATTCATTAAAATATAATTATAAATTAAATTTATCTAAAAAATTGTTCATATTTGAACAATTTACATATTCAATTATTAATTTAGAAATGTTTTAATTTTAAACGTCTAGAAAATGTCTACTATTACAAAATAAAAATTGTTTAATTTCAAACGCTTATAATTAGAAATTGTCTAAGCACTAAAAACAGTATCTATTAATTTTTTTTTAATGTAAGAAGTAAAATTAAACGACTTGACTATTAATATTTTTAAATTAAATATAATTTTGAAAAAGCATTCACTACTCACGGTAGCATATTCAAGTTTTGAATAGAATAATTTTGTAGATGTGAAACGAACAATAAATTGTGTTTTCAAATATCGTATATTTAAAGAGAAAGGGAGAAAAGGGGAGAAGTTTTTCGAGAATAGGGGAAAAAGGGGATTTGAAAAAAATGGGAAACGCAAGGGAATAGGGAAAAGACCCTGAAAAATGCATTATTAGAGTAAACTTTAAACAGGGTGGCCGCAAAACTTCATTTTCAAAATTCCCTGACTTTTAAAAACCAAAATTCTATTTTACTTGAAAAAAGTGACCAACTTAAACCGAAAAAGTAACCTAAAGTGACTAATTTGTAACCTAAAAAGTAACTAAAAGTGACTAATGTGCATTAATAATGTGATAACGTGCTTTTGAATTAAAAAAGACTTCGAAGCAATTCGAAACCATTCAAATGAATTATGTTTTTTTTTTAATTCAGAAAATTTATTAGTTTTAGTAAAATAGGAGTGAATTTAGGGGAATTCAAGGGGAATAAGAAGAATTCAATGATAATAAAAGAATTTAGTAAGCTTGAAATGAGCTTAAAAAAATGCAAGGGAATTAAAAAGAATTTGATAAAACGTCTAAGAATCCAAGGTGAGGTAAAATAACTTCAATATGAAATTTAGAAAAAAATTAGAAAAAATAATTTAATTGAGTGAATTTAGAAGAATTCAAGCGAATTAAAGAAAAAACAAGAGAATTTAAAATAATGTAAAAGAATTTAGAATAAATTATTGTAATAAGAATTGAGGGTGAATTCCAAATTAATTCACATTAATTACAAAAATATTTGAAGATCACTTCAAATCTTTGAAACTCTATGAAATCCCTTGCTTCTTGTTGATAAATTCTTTGAAATCCATTAAAATATTATAAAATCCCGTGAAATTAAAATTAAAAAAATTAAATCTAAAATCCCTGAAAATCATTGAATCTTTTTAAATATTCTAAAACCTTATAGGTAGTGTAAATATCTTCTAAAATTCTAAGAAATTCTTTACAACTATGAACATTTATTTGAATCTCTTAAAATCATCAATCCTTTCAAATTTTTTAAATCAATTACAATTTTTTTGGAATCTTTTAAAACCCCCTAAAATGTTTCAAATCTTTTGAAACCACTTGAAACTTTTTAAAGCCCTTGAAAATGCCTTGGAATCTTTTAGAATACTCTAAGATATTTAAAATCCTTTGAATTCCCATTAAATTCAAATAAATTGAAAATTATTTTGGAACTTCTAAGATACAATAAAATATTTTAAATCCAAAATCTTCTGAAATCCCTTTACAAATTTTTAATGCCCTTAAAAATTTCTTGTTATATTAAAAAAAATCCCTAAAATCTTTTGAAATCTATTGACATTTTTTAAAATACTTTTTTATAATCTTTAAAATTCTTTAAAATCTATTAAAAATGCCTTGGAATTTTGTTTAATATTCTAAAAAAATTAAAATCCCCTTGGAACTTTTCAAAGCTCTTGAAAATACCTTCAGATATTTAAAATCATATGTAATCTTTTGAAATCTCTTAACATTTTTTAAAGCTATTAAAAATCCTAAGAATGTTTTAAAACACCATAACATCCTTAAAATTCTCTGTAATTACTTGAAATTATTGAAATTTATTTAAAATACCCTAAGATATTTCAAATCTTTTATAATCCCTCATGTTTGCTTAAGCTCTTAAAAAATATTTCAATTGAAATCTTTCGAAATCCTTTGAAGCTTTTCAAAGTTCTTGAAAATTCCTTGGAATTTTTAAAAATACCCTAAGACTCTTCAAATCCTTTGAAATCAACTTTAATTTATTGAAAACTATTAAAAATACCCTAAGATATTTCAAATCCTTTCAAATCATTTGAAACCTCTTGAAATTGTTTAAAGCTCTTAAAAATCCTTTGAATTTTGTAAAATACTCTAAAATCTTTTTTAAAATTTTTAATCTCTTCAAACTATTTAAATCTATAAAGAATTCATTGGAATCTTTTTAATTTTTTTCAAATACTTTGAAATATTTTGAAATCCCTTGAAACTTTGTAAAGTTCTTGAAAATTCCTTGAAATGTTTAAAAATACCCTAAAATCTTGAAAAATTTTTAAATCTCTTCAAACTATTTTAATTTGTTAAAAATTCATTGAAATCTTTTTAATTTTTTTCAAATACTTTGAAATCTTTTGAGATCCCTTGAAACTTTGTAAAGCTCTTAAAAATCCCTTGGAATCTTTAAAAATATCCTAAAATGTTCAAAGTCCCTTTAAATTATTGTAATTATTAAAATTCCTTCGAATTTTTAAAAATACTTTAAAATTCTTCAAATCCTTTGGAATCGTTTCAAATTATTGAAATCTATTAAAAATACCCTAAGATATTTCAAATCTTTTGAAATCTCTTGAAGTTTTTTAAAGCTCTTAAAAATCCTTCGATTTGTTAAAAATACTCTACAATATTTAAAATCCTTTAAAATCTCTTCAAATTATTCAAATATTTAAAAATTCATTGGAATATTTAAAAATACCTTAAAATAATTCAAATGAAATCCCTTGAAACTTTTTAAATCTCTTAAAAATCCCTGGAAATTTTTTTAAATACCCTAAAATCTTTGAAATTCCTTCAAATTAAGGAAATCTATTAAACATTCCGTAGAATCTTTTAAAATACCCGAAAGTATTTCAAAAGAAATCAGGAAAATTCAGAAATAGGTATAGACTTGAATTCAATAATGGTTAACCCAAAAGTTAATTTATTGAAAGAAAAGTGACTAAAGTGATATTTTCATTTTAAAAAGTGACTGTTTGGCAGTCCTGATTATTCTCGACAGTTACTTAAAGTGCTTCTTACAGAAATTCCCTGACTTTTCCTTGACCAAGAAAATTTCCACATTTTCCCTGACCTGCAGCCACCCTGTTTAGAGTCGTAAAGATTCTCTTGATCATCGTGTATTTTGAAAATTAAAAAAAAACTAAAATTTATACTTAATATTTATTAATAAATCCCCGACGAATTTTAGATCACGTTTTACAAAGACGTGCCTACTCAAAGTTTGTGTGCCTATTTCTATCTTAAATTAAGAACTTTAGGACTAAAAGTATTAAAGTGTCAAAACTACGACTCTTAAAGAGTGTATATTCTCATGAAGTACGTATCTCCTTAATCATAAATAAACACTAATGTGGATTAAAAATAGAATCGATCAGAAAAAGTACTTGTAGCCCTAACTTCCTACAATTACTATCAGGTTCTCCTCCCACGACTTTCTGTGTCATATCTACAAGCCACAATCGAACTTCCATTAAAGGTTCAGATAACTCATCAAGTAAACGTTCACTCGAAACCGTACTGACAACTGCAGCTATATTTTCTATCGCGCCTAATCTAACTTTCGCCTCCCTGTGATACCTCAGTATCCAAACTAAATCAATGATTTCTTTTCCCATTTTTGTACTCGAAGGACAATTTTGAGCTGCAACCATAATCGTAGCCAACGTCTTTAGGAAAGCAACCAATAAAAAGTTGTCATGATCCGCTAATTCTGTTGGGATACTGTACACGTACGTTCCTTGACGACAAAATCCATAGAGCAAAGGGTAGAAGAAAGAGGTTGCCACATTCGCAAATTTATTCACCATCGTCTTCGGCATCTTCGTCTGGTGTGCGAACCGTTTAGTTTTTGAGTCAATTCTCTTCTGAACTATTTCTTCCCAATCAATACTCTTGCTACTTTTGGGCGCTTCAAAATCAACGTCATACAGCGTTTCATATTTATTCTTTTCTTCCGTGTTTATAAAAAGTGACACTGGTTTCGAGAGACGTTTCTTTTTCTTCGGAATCTCAACTTCCATTGATTCGGGAGGAATTTCGAACCTTGCAAGTCTCTTGGCAGATTCCGATAAGATTTCCAGGAAAAAGATTCGCTGGCTGACAGAATGGTTTTCTGGTTTGCTGTAGAATTGGCGACACAAGTACTCGGCACATTCTTTCGGAAATATAGTCACGACTGCCGCGCATGCTCTGAACGTTAGAACTTCAAAGTTCTCGGTGTGACAATTTTCCCTCAGGGTTACGAGAATTTCCAAAAGTTCCAAACCGAAAGAGGCATCATCCCCTGGAAGTTGTGACAAAATTAGTTCCTCTGCGACTTTCACACTCTCCGAGAATATTTCTGGGTTTTGATTTGATTCCGTGTTTACAAGGTTGTCTCGCAAATCTCGGAGATAGGCGGGTCTCGACATTTCAGACAGTTTTTTGTCGTTTGACATGTCGTAGGGAACTAAATCGTCATCACTGTCCAGTTCCTCTTCAATATGTTGCGTTCTTACATTATTCATTTCTTGAATAGCAGTAGAGGCAACTTTAGATTGATTTGATGCATGAGTTTTCGGTTCTTCCACATGAGAAGCAATAATCTTGCACTTGGCACCCAGATCATAAATTTTTCTTGCACCCGTAGAACTAAATTCTAAATTTCCAAGCAATAAATCACCTTCGTCCCTTGTTTTAGATTCGTTTTGGCAAATCTCCAGTTGCCTGATGTTTTGAACCAACAGTTTAGCATCTTCCTGTAGGGAGTCATACTCGAACTGAAGCTTCGGAGAGCCCTCTTCGTTTACAATTTCGGTAATTATCTCGCCCGTAATCATACCAATCGCCACGTTCAAGACCAGCGTGGATTCCAGGTGTGTACGAATTCCATTAGAAACTAATTGTTTAATCGCAACTTTTTCAGGCATCGTCAAACGGCCTTTTAAAGATCTTATTGACAAAACGATCAGTTTAGTCAAGTAAAGATGCTGTTCAAAGGAAGTGTGATTTAGAACGCTCTTATCACCCCAGATGTCGAGTAATTTCAGTAGTAATTCAATCAAAATACGCTCGCTATGAAAGGGGCTGATGTACGAAATCAGATTCCGTATTAAATTTTCGTCGTCATACCATGACATCAGAGGCACTTTTGTAGTCAGAACATACTTCCAGGTTTGATTGGTAGCTAAATTTCCTAAAACTTCACGCACACCGACACTTGAGTTGCAGTGCTTCAAAATCAAAACGACTATCGGTTCGACACTTCGTCTATCCATTCCAGCCAGTATCAGTTGTATGAATGACTTTATATCGTCCTTATTTTCGAAACACAATTCTGAAAAGATATCAATCAATGGAACAAGGTGACTTGAATCCATCACCAGAAACATTTTACTCAGAAGTAAAGAAAGTATCTGCACGTTAGATTTTACTCCAAACTGCAAGCCATCGTTTAGAAACGATATTGATCGAGTTAGGTGAAAGCTGAGTAGGTTTGCATACATCTTTGGCAAAAATGAATCTGGCGTTTTCTTCTTTGCTTTATTAGCTACTCTATTGGGCAGAGAAACTAGAACTTGGACAATATTCTCCCAAGCTTTTTCTTCATGTTCCCTTTCCATCTGTCTGGAACTTTCTTCCATGAGTCTGCAACTCTTACAGGAATTTATGATCGCTGAAGACAAGGCATCACTCTTCAGCAATTCATCTAGAATAAAAGAAATGCACAAAATCTTGGACTCCTTTTCAGTCTCTTTCAAGGCGTTCGTCAAACTCAACATAGATTCGTTAAACATTTGAGTTGTACATCCCTCGACGACGAAGAGTTTCTTTACCAAGGGATCTAAGGAGCTGCTCGATAGGGGCCAGTTGTGATCGAAAATTTCGATGATTTTATCTAATATATTTCCGTACAACAGAGTGTCTATTTCTAAATCCTGATCTAAATGAAGGTATTTTTGAGGCGTGAGACATCCAGGGAAAAACTCTACATATTTTTGAAGCAGTGCTTTCAATGTCTGAAGATTCCTTTGTGCCTTAATGGTCCCAGCAGATTGCAAAAATTCCAACAGCGAATCTGCAGAGTGTTTTGAGTATTCTTCCGTTTTCAATGTTTCTTCTGGTCTTGAGGCTGCAAGGAAAGGCTAACTTGGGGGCATTATGTTTCAATGTTGAGAGAAACGAACAAACAACTTATTTCACAACTAATGCGCATGCTTTTCTTCGGTATCACGAAACGCGAATACGTTTTACAAATTAGTCTTGAAGCAATCGACAAAGCCTTTTCATGCTCAGGAATCTTTTGAGTCAACGTTGAAAGTCTCTTTTTCTAGGTAGAATTAATTAGTTAAGTAATTAATTAACTAATTAGGCGTAGAGCGAAGTACAAATTTTAGAAAATAAAAGACAAGTCCTATCCCTTTTCTTTTTTTTTTAAATCAACTGCAAAATTTAGCCATGAACAAGAAAAAAATGTTCTGAGGAATTACTTCAAAATGATTAGTTGCATTAAATAATTCATTAAAGCAAAGTTGTAGATCTCTATGAAATACATCTTTTTTGTTCTACTAGAACATTTTGCGAGCCACGAGCGCACTAATTACCCTTTCTTTAGAGAAAAAAACTCGGTCCATTTTCAAAAATTTCGTTATAGATTTTACAGAAAATCTTAGACGATTATAAAATTCATTATTTTAGTTAAAAATAAATTTCTTTGGTTAAAAATTTAACTATTTTGTTGAAAATTCGTTTTGTTTTTGTGTTTATAAAGTGAATTTTTTAAACTGAAATTTTAACTATTCCATGCTTTGTTTAACATTTATCTTCTTTACTTGCAAATTCAGCTGTTTGGTTGACAATTTCTGTATTTTGTTGAAACTTTGTCTTTTGTGGTACACTATTAATCATCTTGGTGACTAATTCACCTTTTTGGTTGAAAATGCATGTATTTTGTTCAAATTAATCTTTTTGGTAGAAAAATTATCTCTATGATTGAAAATTATTTTTTTTATTGAAAATTAATTTTTTTAACTGAAAATTTAACTATTCCCTTTTTTATTGAAAATTTATCTCTTTTGACAGAAATTTAATCTTCTTGGTTTAAAATTCGTCTGTTTCGTTAAAAATTTAACTATTTTGTTGAAAATATATTTTCTTTGACTCAAAATTTATCTATTCCA
>CAKNWT010297969.1:9589-27178 GCA_932066315.1 Andricus coriarius | reverse complement strand
CCTAATCTAGTTAAAAGTTTATCATAAGGACAACCGCAGTATTTTGCCTTGGAGCACGTGCTGATCTGAAAAACTGCACCCACTCCCAGCGGGATCGCGGTAAAATTTCAGCTGTAACCACGTCTCAAGACTGTGAGATAGGCGGTTATACAGTCTTCGAAGAATTCAATATGATGAACCAGCAAAAGTCTCATGCACCCTGAGGACACGGAGCGACCCGAGGACGACCGCATTCTGCATTTTCCCCGCAAGTGCCTCAGCATTTAGTTGACACGCAGGGATACTTTTCATGCTATTAACTAGTGAAACCTTGGTACCTCCAAGAGCGCCGATGATCAAGACGATTAGCTTAACAGAATATTCCGGGTGTAACCATTGCAACGCCCTTACAAGGTCTTTATACCTTTCTTTCTTTTATTTATCCTTGGCTATGACGTTTTTGTCAGCTGGTGCCGAAAATTGGATAACGAACATGGTTCATTTCTCGAAGTCAAGAAGAACTATGTCAGGTCTCGAGTGCGCAACAGAAACAATTGTCGAGAATATGAAGTTCCAGTATATGCGGCTCTTCTCATTTTCGACAATTGACTCCATTTCCCCAGGAGCGTGTAGCGGAGCGGTATTTGGGCTAATGCCGTAAGAGTCACATAGATGGCAATGAAGCACTCTTAGTGCCGCATTGTGCCTTTGTATGTAGGTCGTTCCTGCATGGGTAGGACACCTAGGTAGTATGTGTTCTAGAAGCTCGTGGTGCGCATGACACGCTCTGCAGCTATCATCGGGAATGTGTTGCCTCAATATGTGGAGAGATCGACTGATCCTTCACATTTCTGGGGAAGATGCCGTGCATCTTGTCGAGGAGCTGTTCGCGGAAGTTTTTCTCCTGTGATTTCTTAATCTGAGCCTTCAGGAATAAGTACTCGAGATGGATAAGATTTGATGCATTTTGCTCACCCCTGATATTGAAGTCAAGGCCGAGTGTTTCAGCAGCCTCTTCAGCTACTTTGTACAGAAACGCCCCTTTGCCCACGTCTTCGTGTTTGCTGACCATTCTAAGAAGAGCGTCTTGTCCATTTCGACGTGAGATGTAAAGTCGCGGAACAGAAAATTTAAGGTGCATGCTTTTGTTCATGTGCATAACCTTTTGGGAGCCGGTATTGAGGGATTTGAGCTCGTCCTTCGTCCATAGAACCACCTCAAATGAATAGAGTACTACCGGGACGGCAAGCATGTTCGTCGCAGATACTTTGTTTCTCGCCGACAGTTCGGGGGACCAAATCCGTCGGATGAAACGTTTGTATCTGCATCGGACAGTATCCTTTATAGAAGTCACTTCCGGAATGCGGCTCTGTGGCACGCCCAGGTATATATAGGCCTCTCCAGCGCCAAGGCGTTGTATAGCGCTTCTATCGACGAGCCCAGGGTCTTCGGGGATGCCATAAGTTTTCCTTTCTTCAAATAAACCTTGGCGCATTGCTCTAACCCGAACTCCATTCCAATTTCTTGAGTGTACTCTTTGATAATGGCTAGAATTAGATGTAGTTTCTCTTGATTTTTAGCATAGACCTTAAGATCATCCATGTAAAATACATGAGTGAACTCATGCTTTCGATTTTCAGGTTTTCTACAGAGGTACCCTTCAGAATAGGGAAGTGCGAGAGACCGTGGCAATAATGTGAGGCAATAAAGGAGAGGGCTCATGGTGTCGCTCTGAAACACACCTCTCTGAAAGGTGACACAGTTAGTTATCACACGATTATTTCCAGACGAGATGGTAAATCTGGTTTTATAAAGCGGTATGTATCTCTCTATGCACCCCACGATATGTGGATGATCCTTTAAGCTTTCCAACAGACAGATGATAAGTCTATGGGAGGTTGAATCAAAAGCTTTTCGGTAATCAATCCAGGCCATCGATAGGTAACGCTTATAGGATGCTGCGTCTTTACAGACACATCTATCAATGAGCAGATTCTCCCGACATCCTGCTACGCCTTTCTTTGAGCGGCGCTGTTCGTGCATCTCTCGCCACACAGATCCAATTGTCCGAACAATCCTATCACTTATGATAGCTTTGAAGATCTTATACAGTATGTTCAGACAAGTTATTGGCCTGTAACTCTTACGGTCAGCTAAGTTGTCCGTCTGCAGCAAGAGCACTGTGCGCACTTCCATCAACCACTCCGGAATAGCCTCTTCCAACTTTAGATATGACGTGAAAATGCGAGCCAGATGCTGGTGGGTTGAAGGAAACTTCTTACACCAGAAGGTCTTGATGCCATCTGGTCCCGGAGCGGAATAGTTCTTCATGCGTCTTGATACTTTATTCACCAACTCGGTAGTGATAGGTGGGCATTTCTTTTCAGGTGTTATGAGGGCACTGCACAGCTTCTTGCAGTTATTTATATTATTTGAGTTTTCTTTCAGTGGATGCTGGACTTCGTAGACTTCTCTCCAAAATGCCTCGACCTCCTCTGGTGTGGGCGGGCGGACGACAGTAACTGGAGAGTCGAGATGACTCAGACAAAAATGGTTGATTCTCTCTTACCCACCTCTCCCTCCACTCTAGGCTTCTCCTGGCGTTAGATAGCATCCGTATTCTGTCAACAATATACTACCTGATGGTCAGTAGATTTGTCTTGTTGAGTGTGTGATGACGGATCCGCAGTTCGCGCGCTAACTTTCGAACCTGGGCAGTGAAAGTCCTGCCAGATGTTATGTAGTCAATCACACACTGAATGTGGGACGCGCACTGCCTTGCCCAGCCTATCTTTGTGCTTAGTTGATGCATTCGTCTTTTGGTCTTATGATCAACCGTTGGTTTTGTTTTAAGGATTGCATCTGCCAAAGCTCTCGCTGCATTATGCACACTACAATTGATAGTCCAGACGATTCCTTGGGAATTAAAGCCACGGAAAGCGTCCTCGGGTTGCGGATAGAGGTTCACTGTACCGAGTGTTTCTGCTGAATATGGTTACTATGTTTGTTGATTGTTTATTGTTTGTTTTTTTATGTTTAATAAGCAGAGGATGTCGTAAAGCTGTCGTAAAGATGTCGTAACGATGTCGTAAAGACGTCGTCAAATTTGGTGCCCACTGGGTTGCATCGCAAGGTTTAGGCCAGCTAACTGCAAACTCTTGTGCTATCTGGGATTGGAACGATTTTTGTTTTGTTGGCGTTTTATACCGGATATTTAATGAAAGATGCGTGTATTTAAAAAAAGATGAAAAATGCTTGAACCATTTTAGGTTATCCTCGCGTTTCTTTTTTACCGAAAATCGGTTTAGACTTCAAAGAAGATTTACAATGAGGACACAATTTTTGGTTCAGATAACATTTATCACCGCAGAAAGCGCGATTATTTTGAACAAAAAACATTAGGTTTATTAGAGGATTTTTTATTATGTTCTGTTAGTGCTTTTCGTCTAAAAATTGCTACTACTATTAATAAAATCATTAGGTTTCAGATGATATTTACAATATGTGGACAATAATTGGACATGTTAGCGTTTTTCACCGAAAAGATTATTTCAAGAAAAAATCATTCTACTGAAAAAATTTAATTTATAATTTTGAACAACTAAATGGTTTTCGTTTAGTTTTTTTTAAAGTGCAATATGGTTTGATTGTCTATACATCGTACACAAATGTCGCATATTAATTCTCAAGATATCAATTATGAAGAATATTGTTTTTGCAATATTGTATCAATATTAATTTTATATTTTAATTACAAAATTATGTGAGACAATGACAAATAATTGCGCGTGTATTTTTTTTCTATAAAAGTGAAACTCGAATTACAAAACGAAGTCTTAACTGGAATTTTCTATACTGGCAGAATTAAAATGTAAAGTAAATAAAAAGCCTCGGATTTATAAAGTTTATTTATTTATATTTGAATATAATTCAAATATAAAATCTCTGAAAACTAGAAAATATTGAAACAAGTAATTATACCTATTGAATAAATGTTTGAAACAAAGAAATTCACATCTATTGTAAAAACCGAGTTTAGAATGCCAGCATTATAAAGGTATTGAAATTAATGTTTTGTTTGTATAATGATGATGAAATTCAAATCAAAAAGTGCGAATATGCAGGCTTAAAAAATGTTCAATTTTGCAAAATTTATAATTTTAAAAGATTTAAACTGACAGTTGTTCATATTTCCACTTTAAAAATTTAAACGAGATTATGTAATGAAATTAAATGTCAAACTCATTTAAGTTGGCATTTCTTCCATTTTGGATGCCAACAAAGTGAAAAAATATTTGTTTAATATTCCATTTAACTAGTTTGATAGCCTTACATCTAAAATCTTTTTAATTGATAAATTAAATAAAACGACAAAATTGAACGTTTTCTGAATGCACTAAAATGTACAAATATTTGTTAACGAAACTATTGGAAACTATCCAAAAGTAGGTCACTAAAATGAGTTATATTTCGATCTCGATTAAACTGAAAAAGAAATATTTTTCAGTGCCAGTTAAATTCAATATTATTTCAATTTCAAGCTTTCACGTTTGAAAACTATGTAGTAATGGAATTAAGCTGCAATCTCAATCAAAATTTGCATCAATTTTGTATCTTCTAATTTAAAAAATTTTAAATGATTAAAAAGATGAATTTAAAATATGAAAGCCATTTGAATGATTGCCAATATTATAAACTGAATGTTTTTATTGATATGAAAAAATTAAAATTGAATTTGCATTTACAAATTCCAAAGAATTTTTGTGGTCGAAATTTTTGTTTCAAGACTTTTATTTTATATTGTATCATCTGTGTCCCTTTCCCTATTTTTGTAAAAACAAATCATTGCTTTCTCCGTTTTTTCTATTGTATACTTTTTTTTCTTCTCTGAAAGGAAAAAAAATAACTCATTTTGCTTCAGAACAATCGTTTATTCTGCGCTACTGTCACGTACACAGATACTCGTAATAAAATTTAAAAAAACGTGTTACCTGCGTGGTCGTGGTTATATTAATAATATAAATTTTGAGTTTGTTCCATTTTTCGTATTTCGTGCGATATTTTAGTCGCTATGCACTAATTTAAAACAATATTTCTTATAAACGAAATTCAGGAACTATTTTTTGAATTAGATTTTTGTCTCATGTATAAATATAATTGAATAAATTTTCGATAATTTATTTATATTGACTTGAATTCTTTATATATCTGTTAATTTCAAATCTAAATATAACTGGAAATATACATTTTTTGGAATCGCAAAAAACGGAAATAGACTCAAGATTTGGAAATTAGACAAGTTTCAGGACTTATATCTTATTCTTAGGTACAAATTAAAGAATGTCACAATTTTATCATGACGAGTGCTTCCAATTGCATTACTACGCATCTTTGTTTCCAAATCAGTTAATTCTGAAATGGAATTTTAATTTTCGCAAATTCTACAAAACTATATGATTTATTGATTAAATATTTATATGTTCCGAAAGTACCGTAATCTTAGTACTAATCACTAATGCAATATTATACAATCACTAAATTATTGCTTTGTCGTACCTTGTGTATCACGCACTAATCTATTTCTATGCACTTATTCATATATGTATATTTTCAAAATTTTTTAAAAGCATTTCGCTCTCGCGATTCATCCTCTTTCCATTCAATTTTTCCATTTCTTCAAAAAACACTTTTCTAACAACCGCATTTCTTATTTAAAATTTAGGTAAAAAATTGCATCAATTTGGCACAAGGTCCATTTTGTTATAATTCGAATAAAAATATTTTGATAAAAAATACTTTTGATAGTAATCTTTTGGAAAGGCGGGAGGGATCGTGGGAGCGCAAGCTTAAATAATCTGCGTGTCTAAAAAATATAATAGTATCAATTGTCCATTCAAAGGTAATACAATATAGCAGTTCTAAAATTACATTTTTTCACATACCGTTTTTAACGAATATCAGTTCTGCATGTCTTTCTACATTACGATTCTCTCTCTCTCTCTAAAGCTAAAATCTAATACAAGAGAAAATCTCGTCGATTAAGTAATATCGTCAATTATTTTTTTATCATTTTTTAAATTATCATAATTAGAGTCGAATGGACATTGCGTGACTTTTGCGTGTCTTTTTTTTATTTGTTGTTTTGCTCGTTTCCAGATGCTAAAATAACACACATGTCGAGGATCACTTCCAATTCAATAATTGTCTAAAGGCATCGCGATACAGTGCATAAAAAACAATTTTTTATTCATATTCTACACGCCGTCAGTCTCAGTTCGCATTGTTTTGTGATTTGTGAAAAATTCGAGGTTTGCCCTCCGGATTATTTCAGAATCAGAAAACGATCCAAATATTTTGTATTGACTACTGTTACAAGGTTTTTGTAATATTTATACTTATTCGATTGACTGTCGAGTATTGGTATTTTGTATAGTATAAGGGCAAGATTATTGAGTCTAATTCTAGTTGCGGCCAGGCTGAATAGCTACTGAAAAACTAGATTCATTATACCTGATCTTAACAAACATCTTTTATTCTCACGCACTCACGCAAATTTTTTTCTACTTTTTCAATACTGTGTGTTTTGTTTTGATAATCTTCAATATCTTGTTTTTTTATTTATATATATGTATATATGTACAGGTGAGGCTTTTTAGTGTTGGGAGTAACTTTTGTATAGACTCTAACAAAAATTTCACACAGGGAAAAAACTGTAACTGTAATGTAACTTATTGATTACAATTTTTCACTAACTTTTCAGTAGAAAAGATTTGTACTATTTAAAAGTAACCAATTTTAAAAGCATTCTAACTTTGAATAATTCATATGGAGAGCAGTGAAATTTCAAATTTTGTTGGAAAAATTTCATATTCAAAGCGCAAAAACTTTAAGGTTTGTTATAAACTTCCAATCAATTTTGATATAAACTCAAATCTTAAGATTTTTAAGTTTGAAATAAGTAAGTTTTAATTAATTTCACGATCCTGATATTTTAATATGTAAATTTAAAATAATTGGCTAATTTGACCAACCATGAAATATTATTGTTTTCAATGAAAGTCCATTTTAATCTTAACAGAAATTGTGTCATTGAAACTTTAAAAATCTTTCTTTTTTGAAAAATTCAAGTTTGGGCCCCATCAAATTGAAAGAAATTTTGAAGTAATTTCGATATGTTTTCAGAATGAAAATAACGTTCATAAGTCCTTCTTTTAAAAAATTAGTTTTTTAATAATAATATTTATTGCATTCTTTTAAATTTACTTAGAAACATTTTAGTTTAACAATATTTGAAATTCCAAGTATCCAAAATTGTTTAAATTTAGCCTTCAAATTAAAAAGAGTTTAAAATTAAAATTGATTTTAAAAATATTGCACAAAATAATTTTATAATTTTTTTTAGTCTGTCCATCATTTTTAATATTATTATAATTCTGAATTGAAATGACAGACATTCAGAAGATTTGTTCTTCCACAGTAAAATAGATCAAAATTTCCATTTTGGATAAATTGTTCAAAATCGTCGATGTGTCAGGACGTTTCAAGGTATTGCCTACTTTTAATTCCTTAAAAAAAGATTCCTAATACATATGGTATTCACTCAGAATAAATTCACTGCCTTTTTTGACTATTAATTCACGTATATCACTATATTGTTCTCACTATTTTTACAAACATCTTTGCCAAATGTGCTAATATTGAGTAAGTTAAAAATAAAATATCAACTAGGTTCCAATTAGAAATCAAGACTTTGAAAGAAAATATTAACTCATTGAGTCCTTTAACAATAAATAAAATAATTATATAACAGATAAATAATAATAATAATATACACGGACACATAAAATAAACAAATTAAATAAACTGAATAGATAAACAGCAATTAAAATGCGTATGATAGAGTAATTAATTATTTGAGTGTCTAATGTTGAGCTATTTTTCAGGACACACGTGAGGTCGCATTGACGTTTTCTGGACAGTCATCACATTCAGTCAACGTCCAAAGAACGTTTCTAGGAATTCTACAAAGATGAACCAAATTTCGTGCATTATTTTCTTTGCATTTTTTCCCTCAAAATTTAAATCTAATTAAATTTGTCCATTGGACTAAATTTATCAGGGTTATAACGCGTTCTATAATTTAAAGGTATTCGAATTTGGCCCTCGGGCGTTTAATCACATAAAGGGAAATTTGTCTGAGGCCATTTTTTTGTAACTCTTCAGAAAAAATGCATTTTTTTGGTACATCCACGATGCGCTATAAATCTATTTACGCTTGCATGTAATTATTTGTAATAATAATGCCTCGGCTATAAACATTTTGTAAACCTATGAACGAATTATTCTTCGCGCGACTACCCTGCGAGGTTTCGTGAAAAGCGATTGAACGTACTTTATTTTTCGTTTGCTGGCAATACTTTTTACACACTTCTACCCAAAGTAAAAAAATATTTTTTGCGGTAAATACTAAAGAAATATATTCGCATGAGAATTGAAGTAAAGCAAAGAAAGAATCTTCAAGTATGCAAATTTTAGAATACATTTTTTAAACTCTAGAAATAAATATTAAATTTCTGTTTTCTTACAGAAATTGAAAGCTCTACTTGGGAAAATTGTATCTATAACGAATGAGATATGCATTTTCAGATATCTTAGTCGATATTAAAAATAATTATTTCCTCTATCCTTTTCTAGAAGAAAGGAACATTTTTTTCAAATCTTCCGTTTAATATCCATTGATACGAAAGGAATTGACGCTGTCGAGTTTCGCGTCATGATAAGACGGATTAGAAAATTTATTTAGTGAAAATTCGATGTCTCGTTACGTTCTTGGCAAGAACCATTTTGGCTCAAAGGTACTGGTTGATACTTAAATATTTTATCAAGTGTCTTTTGGTAGAAAATATAAATCTACACGAGGAAAGGACGCAGATTCCTATTATCCGATCAAGTTTCATCAGAGTGTCTTGATGAAATGCCAATCTCAAATAAATTTCCTGTTTTAAAATGATCCTTTTGTGCCTCGAAAAACTGTTTTCGGTACCAAAGATCGTAAAATCGAACGCGCCAGATTCATCTTTTACGCTCTTGTAGTACAGTTTTATGACGATAATAATACTGTTATACGATTTCACGTTCCTTTTTTTTTAAAGAATAAAAGGAAACGGTTTTATGGCGTGTTTTAAAACAGAAAAGATATATGAGGTTGTCATTTAATGGGAATCCTGAATTGGTTGAACGAAATATAAAGTACGAGACACTTGTATTGCTTTCCTGGTCCTCGAACGTTTCTGATTGCTTTTCAATCGTCACTTATTCCTATACTCGTGCTGAGTAAATTGTAGGTTAGACGATTAATTTTAATATCCTTCGACGTTACTTTTTGCAGTTATTTTTAAACTGCATTCGGTAAAGTCTGAAACAATAAATTATTTATTAATTAGAATACCAATACGATCCCAAAAATGTCACTCTGAAGTAAGGGAAATGAAACCAGTCAGTACTAAAGTACAAAATTTTCTTAAAAGTGTTTAAACCGTCAAATATGGATACAAACGTAATAATTTAATTTTTTGTTTTCAAAATAAAGTACCAAAAAATTTTTAAACTTATCCTCATGCAGAAGATGCTTTGGGGACACTAATCTTATGATAGGATTGCTACAGAAGTAAGATTCCAAAATTTGAAGACAAGTCGAGGTTTTCCAGGTCAACTTTTGAAAAACTTCTCGGAAATCTTTTAAAAAACTTCTGTTCAAAATTTAATCTCAAATCAATTTCAAAGCATTGTAATGTTTGCAATATAATTTCTAGCAAAATTCTTGTACACTACCGGCGGAAATGATCTTACGCTTGTTTTTTGAGCTGTTGCTAAAGTGCTAAATTTTTGTTCTCACAATAGCGCGAAAAGGGAATAAAATTCTGCGTCTAATAAGCCCAAGTTAAAGACAAAATTTTATTTTTATAAAAAGATATTGAAAAAAACTTCAAATAATTTGATCGAAATTTGACGTCTTTTTGCAATATCCTTTTATTGAATTGAGATTTCACCTTCAACTTTAGCTTATTTGAGTCAGAATTTTATTAACTTTCGTGCTATAAAAAGAAAAAAATTCATATTAATATTATAAAAAATGAGATTACAGGTTAAGAAATAGGCGTGCAGATAATTTCTGCCGATACTGTACATAAAATAATTAATCTATGCAAAATGTAACAGGCTTTTCGACTATTATTGCATTCTAAACAACACGCAAAATGTGAATGGCTAAGTTTGCCATTTTGTCGTACATCATTTAAACTCTGAGCACATTTTTTTTTAATTTAGTGAATATTACAACTTAAAATATCCGCGTTTACTAATTTTCCTTGCACATGTTACACTGTGTAGCAGTAAAATTGATTAAATTCCGGGAAAAATACATTCAGAGTGTGAATGACGCATGGTAAAATGGAAAATTGAGCCATTTAATGTTTCCCGTGAAAGCTTTTTCACATTGTAGAAAAATGATTAATATGTAGTAAGAAAACTAACAGGTTTCCCGCGCTTATTCCAATCGTTAGAAAGTAACTTAATCAATTCCTAATTGATATTTAAAAAAATTAAATTTTTTTTTTGTATCTGAGTTCGTAAAAAAATCGAAAAGTACTAAAATAATGATTAAAAATTCAAAAAAGAATGCCAATACAAATTCCCAGGCTCTTCTTCAAAATTCCAGGACTGATCGATGTTTTCCATGTTCTTTTTTAGAATTCCAGGTCTTTTTCTGGTTTTCAAGTATTTTCAGGGCCTGTAGCAACCCTGTATGAGCATTTGTATGAATTTTAAAAAAACAATAAAACGAATTTTTTGTAGCGCTTTTGTCCCAACAATATTTTTCTACGGCAAAACAGTTTTTGAATTCTTTTGGGACATAAATTTGAAACTGTACATATTTCGTGAAAAATTAAAAGTCTGTCTTTACTATTACCTCATTCTAAACAAGTTCTTTATTATCACGACGTATTTTAAACTTTTTTTGGCACTTTTGACCTCTTTCAGCAATAATTTTTTTTGGTGTAAAACAGTGTTCATTTATAAAGAAAAAAATGTTAACTGGACTTGTAAATATTTTTAAAAAAATTAAGAGGAACTTTTCTACTATTTTTACCTTTAAAAAGTTCTGCTAAAACAGGACAGATTTTGATTTTCCTTGATACTTTTTTTTTAGTACTTTAATATTTGCAAACAAATTTCAAAAAATAGAATAAAACTTCATAAAACCTCCAAATCTAAAGCGGTAAAAATTCAATGCTGAAATTCGAGTTGTTTTTCATTAATTTGAATTTAGAGAGAAGAATTAGTCGTTGTTATTTCATTAGGTAAAATACATTACAGAAATTATACAGAAACTAAATTTAATCTATCGTCCAATAGTTTAGAAAATATTGATGTTAAGTTTTATATACTCTTTAAATTTGAATTAGTAGAAATTCTCTGAGAATCAGTGACTTATTTTTTGAATATATTTTCAGTAGTGAAAATCTGCTGGGAATCAGTTAAAAGTTACTGAAGATTTCAATCTTATTTTTGCTATAGGGAATCAGTGAAAAACGACTGAAATTTGAGTGAAAAACGGCTACAATTTCAGTGAATTTTCTACGATTTCCAGTGGATTTTCTCTGATTGAAATTTAGAAATTTAGCGTGGAAAAATTATGTAATATTTATTGGTATTTACTAATATTGGTATATTTTTTTAATATTAGCAAACATAAATATTTCTGATTTTAAGGCATTTTGATTTTGTTATCTTACAAAGCTAAAACTTTCCACTAAAAATGATAAAATTTTGGTTAATTTTCCTATCTAGAACTATTAAAAAAATATTGAAATGTGTATCGCTTTATTTATCATACATCATTTACTTTTACGATTAATCATTTGTTATTTCTCATTTATTATTTAAAACTGTTTAATTTAAAAATTCTGTTTGAATGCCTGCTTTTTCCACTAAGCCTGGCCAAGCAGACGCGGTCGGATAGTTTAATTTTCAATCATTTTGCATTTGAACCATTTCAAACGATCTCTTTTTTCTTCTTCAGAAATTGGATGATCGTAAATAAATTTTTTAACAAATTTTAATAAATTCTGAAAATGGGTAGTTGCATATTTTAACAAATTTTTTCCCTTTTGAAATTAAAAGATCACTAGAACTGATTGCAATTACTTGAGAAAAGTTGCTGCAAATAAGTTGAATATTTTTATTTTTAAAAAGTATCTTTCTTGAATATTTCGCGGGAAAATGAAGCATTGCACTTCACGAAGCATTTCACGAAAGATTAAATGGTTAATAGAGTTAATAAAAATAAAAAGTTACTCAATTTTAATTTTAAAAATATTAAAACAATTTGCGATAGAAACCAAAAAATGCGACCAATTTTAATTTAATATAAACGTCATCTTACCTTAAAAATCGTTGTTTTAATTTATAAGGTGACGATAGAATCAGCATCATTACTGCTGTCGTCGCCATTTTCTCTTTGGCAGGCTGACTCCAGATGTTTATTTAAATATGATTTGAGTGCAAAGGATTTTCCACATTTAGGGCACTCGTAATTTTTATCAGCCGAATGCGTTTGCATATGAGCTCTCAGATTCGACCTATCTGCAAAAGCTTTTCCGCAGTGTGCACAACCATAAGGTTTTTCCCCTGTATGGCTTCGCAAATGACCTTGAAGTAACCAAGGTCGGGAGAACATTTTCCCACAAATTCCACAACTGTGGGTCAATTTGTGAGTCAATACGTGCATTGCTAGTGCTGGCATACTGACGTAAGCCTTCCCACAGTAGACACACTTTTTGGCTGATTGTGAGTCTATACTTCGATGAGTCTGTTTGTGTCGTGATAAGTTTGATGAGGTGGCATATTGTTTACCTGTAAAACAAACAATTCAGTTAAAATCATTCATTCAAGTCTAATTTTCTAATATTTAGTTAATCCCATATAACACCGGGATGTTGGGGGATACCCAAATTACACTTCCGCCAGAAGGTATCGAACGTACGTAGTTGAATGTTTTTGGCCTTCTAAGTATTGACTTATCATGTGAGAAAGACAAGAAAATTCGGATTTCGACAGAATACCGCACTTCAAATTCAGCCACTAGAAGAATGTATAAATTAATTTAAAAATTTGATATTTTTCAAAAGTCATTCTTAAGATTGTGGTTTTCATCTGAGTCGGCGACATTGAACAAATCTTTACGGGTGCTCCCAGCTGCCTCGAAGTGTTTTTTCGATCAGCGGTCATTATTATTATTATTATTATTAATATTATACCATTGAGCCATTTCCCTTTCGGGGTAGGGGTGACTTGCCCGGTGAGGAAAGGAGTAATGTGAGGTGTGGGGTATAGAATTTCTAGATTGATCTAGAATTCTCGTGTCATTTATTTAAATGAAACATTCGTACCGCAACATTGCTCCGACCCAGGTTGCTGATCAATCTCTCTAGCGATCACCCCATGTGAAGACACTCACAAAATTGTTATGTGTGGTACCACACTTGGGCCTATTAGTATCCAAGGTCTTTTTTCAGGCTCCATTCACTCTATTGTTACTCTGTTTACACACTATTTGCTGTCACACTTTTCTGGCCTGACATACTACTCTAGCTTCCTTCACGTCAGTCGTTCATCTTTCATTCTTTTAGAATGTCGAAACCATCTTAACTAATTTCTTTCCCACATGTCAACTAGTATCTCTCATGTACCACTTTCTTTGAGGATTATCTCGTTTCGACTTTGACCATCAGTGTTTTCCCGCATATTGTATGCAGAGGTTGCATGTCAATCGCTTTAATTTTACTCTTGTACTTTTCTGGACAGGTCCATGTCTCGCTACCGTATAGCACAGTCGGTACAAATATAAAATTCTCTACCGATAACCTTCTTACCCTCATTTATGCGTCTATCTAACTCCCCATCTATTTTTTCGTCGCTAATGAATAGGCTACCCAGGTATACGTACTTGTCAACTTGTTCTAATCTCTCATCATTTAGGACAATGTAGCACATTGTTTTCTCACTTTTTCCTTGAAACACCATGATTTTTGTTTTATTTACGTTAATTTTGAGGCCCATGTTCTTTATGCTTGTAATAAGTTTATTCAACATGATTTGCAAGTCCTCGATTGATTCTGCCATAACAATCTTGTCTCCTGCGAAAGCTAACCCACGTACCTTCACTATTTCTAGATCTACACCTTCATCGTCGAAGAGGGCCATTTTTAGACACTTATTCATAAATATAATAAATAGCCATGAGGACATAACGCATCCTTGTCTAACACCCTGCATAATATCGAGCCAGTCATTCAGTTTCCCATTAACCCTTACACTCGCTTTACTACCTGTATATATTGTTTTTATTGCTTGTAGAAGCCATCCATTGACTTCGTACTCTTCAAGGACTTCCCAAAGATTACTTCTATTTACCCTGTCAAATGCTTTTTCTAAGTCGAAAAATGCAAAGAAAACTTTCTTTCCTACTCTCAAGCTTTTTTCTGTGATCTGTCTTAAGCTACATATTTTATCTGTACATGATCTTCCTGGCATAAATCCACTTTAGACTTCCCATATCTTTTATTCTATAATTTTCATTGCCCTGCGGATAAGTATTTTTGAGTATATGTTACTTACGGTATTTAATACGCTGATACCTCTAATTATTGCAATTGCTTTTATCCCACTTTCTTTTGTATATTGGTACAATGATCGCTTTTCTCCAATCGTCTAAATTCATTTACTTCAGAATTATTTTGAGCATTAACTTACCAGAAATGCTTTGCAAGAGAGGTGTAGAGTGAAGTGGACTGGAGTAGAGGAAAGTAGAGTGGAGTGGAGAGAAGTGAAGAGAAGAGGCGGAAAGAGGGCTGCGCCGTCAAGTTTTACGGTATATAGGGCTGCGCAGTGCACTTCTGTGGTTCCTGAGACTGCGCAGTATATTTGTACTACACTGACGGCTGCGCAATACAGTTTTGGCAGGAATAGGGATGCGCAGTGCAGTTCTACGATACAAAGGGATACACAGTAGACTTTTGAGACACACACGAGTGCACAGTAATGTCCGTGGTATGTAGTCAGCGCCACAGAGTTTTTCAGCACATGCGTCTGCGCAGGGCAGTTCTACAACACTCATGGATGCACAGTACATTAATAAGGCCCATAAGGGTGCGCAGTGCAAGTCCGTGTTACTCAGGATTCGCAGTAAGGTTCTTCAACACATGCAGCTGCGCAGTGCACTTCTATGACACTTACGGTTGCACAGTTGACTTATAAGGCACATAAGGGTGCACACCCGAATGCGCCATGTGCATGCGCCATCGCTAATTGTGGTACAACTGCATTGCGCAGCCCTATGTATCACAGGGCTGTCCTGCGCAGTTTTAAGCATAGCAGAAGTCACCAGCGTAGCCTCGTGTACAGTACAAGTCCGATAAGTTGCCGTCCGATAAGTGTACACTCCCCTTAAAACGTCATCACACACACAGCACGCACACTAATTGGGGTTCTTCCACTACGTGCGCTATTTTGCTTATGATTTGCGCATCATTCTTACGCATGCGCGCACCTAATACCGTGCTGCTAGAGGGGGCATCCGATAAGTCCGCAATTCCTGGAATTTTCTGCCCCAACAAATCCGAAATGAGAAACTTATCGGACTTCTACTGTATGTACTATATAAGTGTACTGCGCAGACCATTCACTGCTGATTTCTACAGTGCAGTCTACCACTCCCACCCCAACTCTTCACTGCTATCGTCAAACGAACTTAAAAGTAATTGAAATTACTTTGGCTGTGTAATTGAATTTAATTAGTGATTGATCCTCGTGTATTTGTTAGAAAATATAAATTACGTACGAGTAATTTTTCATTTATGTCAATTACATTGGATAATTCACAAAACCTTTAAATGTAATTCAAATACAAATTGAAATACATGTAATTTCTTCTCAAAATACTTGAATTACATTTTTCGCCAATAAATTAATGCCCAGCTCTGGGAGAGTCGTAACTGATCGTTAACTGCAGGCGTCAAACATAGTTGACTGAATACGGCACGCAGAAATTTGAGAAAACACCACCGTAACGGACAGTTACAAACCCTACTAATATCTCGTGCCTTCATGGTTTTGGAGAGGTCCGTATGTACTTACGGCGTTCTCCGGAATTATCCAACCCCGAGAAAAAGGTTTGAATGTCGAGAAACACCGTAACCGCATTAATTATAAATTGCAATATACTAAATTATTATTGAAAGTCTGTATTTTTCTAATTAACAACGATAGTAAATTAACAAGAAGTTATATTGTTGAAAAATGTAATAGGTAAAAAAAATGTCTTTAAATCATTTCAGTTGTTTAAAGTGGAATTGGCTGGAAATTTTCAAAAGAAATTAATAAAATTGTATTAATGACCAACAGCGGTGTTTCTCTCGTTAAAAAAATTGTTAAATTTATTATTTAATATTTAAATTTATGTGAAACTTTGTAATTTATTACAGACCTAATACTTAAAACATCTATTTTGTAATATTTTATTTCATTGTTAAAATCTCTTTGATTATAATCCAATTAGGTTTAAAATGGTTTCATTTTTAGTCAATAATTTCGAGTTTTGCTGATATTTAGTACATTCGGAATTTATTTACATTTAATAAATAAACACGAATTAATTTGGCTAGAATTTCGTATTATAAGTTATTCTTGAAATTTAAAAACAGTTATAACATTCTTATCTATATTTTCGGTTTCAAAAAAACGTTCGACTCCCAATTTATTGAAATTTATAACATTAATATCTACTTGGCATATTTAAAGATCACTTTAAAAACATAAAAGAATGATTGATATTTATAGTAATATTATTAAAAATAATAATATTGGAGAGTCTTCAATTGAAAATATTCAAAATGGTAAAAATTTAGGTTGTCAATATTTAAAATTGAAGATTTCCTCATTCAAAATATTTACAATTACAAATGATAAAAATTTGATGTTTTACAACTAATAATTCTGCAATTTTTTGATTTCCATTTAACTTTTGATCTTCAAAATAATCACACTTTGAGAGTTTTTATTTAAACATCTTTCAAAATTAAAGAGTTTTCAATTTTAAATCTTCAAAATTGCAGAGCTTTAAATTGCTAATCGTAAAAATTGAAGGATTTTCGATTGTAAGTTTTCAAAATCTAAATATTTCAATAAAAATGTTCCAAATTGCATACCTTTAAAAAAGAATCCTTGAAAATATAATAATTTGTAATTCCATATTTTCAGAATTCAAGAATCGTCAATTCTAACTCTTAAAAATTGTAGAACTTTGAATTGCAGATCTTTTAAAATTGAAGAGTATTTAATTATGAAAATTTACAATTAAAAATTTTAAAATTACGCAGGACCACAAAATCTAAACCCTTGCAACACGGACCAAACTAGGTGGGTCTTATATTTTCGGGGTCGCTGAATTTGAATCCGTTGTTTGTTTGGTCCCATCAGGTCAGGGTCAAGGTCAGTTCAAGGTCAAACTTACAAATTTCATCGCTAACCAATCAAGTCAGGGTACCTACA
>CAKNWT010297952.1:0-13653 GCA_932066315.1 Andricus coriarius | reverse complement strand
GGGGTTTTAAGGAATTAAGGACGATTTCCGCATACTAAATAGAATTTTAAGGGATTTTAAGGGATATATAGAGATTTCGAGATATTCAAAAAAACTCACGAGAGTTTAAAGTCATTCAAAGAACCACAAAGTATGTCAAAGAATTATAAAATGTTTACAGAATTTTATTGAGATTACCAGAGCTTTTAAGGAATTTCATGAGATTTCAAGGGACTTTACGAAATTTTAAGGGATTTTAAGGAGCTTATTAGTTTAATCTGATTTCAACAGATTTTAGGATGTTTCAAGAGATGCCAGAGTATTTGGACGAAATTTTATGGATTTTAAAGGGTTTCAAAGAATTTAACACAATTTCCACTGATCACAAAGAATTTAAAGGGATTCTAAAGGTTTTTAAGAGCTTTAAAGAGATTTTGAGATATTTAAAAAAAATCACCAGATTTTAAAGAATTAAACAAAAATTGAAGGAATGCGGATGTATTTTAACGAATTTCAAATGTCGTCAGGGGATTTCAAAGGGATTTCAACGATTTTAGGGGATTTAAGAAGATTTGAAAGATCTCCAGTGATTTTAAAGGATTTCAATAGATTTCAAGGGACTTCACGACATTTTAAGGGATTTTAAGGAGTTTATTAGTTTAATCCGCTTTCAATAGATTTTAGGATGTTTCAAGAGATGCCAGAGGATTTGGATGAAATTTTATGGATTTTAAAGGGTTTCAAAGAATTAAGGATGATTTCCGCATATTAAATAGAATTTTAAGGGATTTTAAGGGATTTAATAGATTTCGAAATATTAAAAAAGACTCACGAGATTTTAGAGAATTTAAAAACACTTGAAGGAATACCGATGTATTTTAACGAATTTTAAACGATGTCAGGGGATTTTAATGGGATTTCACCAATTTTAAGGGATTTAAAAAAATTTGAAAGATTTTCAGTGATTTCAAAGGATTTCAATATATTTCAAGGGAATTTGAAGACTTTAAAGATTTCAAAGGACAACAAAGTATGTCAAAGAATTATAAAATGTTTACAGAATTTTAGTGAGATAGCCATAGCTTTTTAGGAATTTCATAAAATTTCAAGGATCAACTTTCCTAACGCATACCTAGGTATTTCAATGGATTTTACAACAGTTTAAGGGATTTCAAAGAGTTTTTTACTGACTTCAATAGATTTTAAAATGTTTCAAGAGATGCAAGAGGATTTTGACGAAATTTTAGGGATTTTAAGGGGTTTTACGGAATTAAGGACGATTTCCGCACATTACAAAGAATTTTAAGAGATTTTTGGGGATTTAAAGAGATTCCGAGATATTTCAAAAAAACTCACGTGATTTTAAAGGAATTAAAAAAAATTTGAAGGAATACCGATGTATTTTAACGAATTTTAAACGATGTCAGGGGATTTTAATGGTATTTCAAAGATTTTAAGGGATTTGAAAAGATTTGAAAGATTTTCAGTGATTTTAAAGGATTTCAATAGATTTCAAGGTCGTTTAAGGTATTTTAAATGATGAAGATATGAAATGATTTCAAAGGATTGCGTCAGTTTTTACAGATTTTAAATGCTTGTTTAAAAGAATTTTGAAGGATTTCAAGCAAAATTTTTTAATGATTTTAGCCAATTTTGAAAGATCTAAAGGGGTTTCCATAAAGTATTTTTGAAGATATTTCCAACAATTTAACGGAATTTCAAAGGATTTCCGAATATTATAAAGGATTTTAAGAGGTTTCGAGTAATTTAAAGGGAATTCAAGGAGTTTAGTCAGATTTCAAAGATTTTAAGACATTTTAAGGGAGTTTGAAATATTTTAATGAATTTTGAACTATGCTAGGGGATTTTAATCATGTTCGAGGAATATTACAACATCTTAAGGGATTTTGAATAATGTCAGGGGATTCAAATGGAATTTCAAAGATTTGACGGGATTTCATAGGATTTTTAGTGATTGTAACAGATTTTGAAAGATTTGAAGGGATTTTGATGATTTCATGGAATTTTCAAGAATTTTAAAAGATTTCAAAACATTTAACGGAATTTCATAACAATTAATTGAATTTTAAAAGATTTCCGAATATTATAAAGGATTTTAGGGCATCTAAAGTAATTTGAATGGCTTTTAAATATTTTGAAGGATTTTACGAGATTTAGAAAGATTTCCACGGATTTGAAAAATTTCAATGAATCTTTTAGGAATTTCGAAGATTTCTAGAGATGTCCTAATATTTCGAAAATTTTACGGAACTTTGAGGATTTGAACCCATTTTTGAGAGATTTTTAGAATTTTTATAGATTTAAAGAATTTTGATCTCCTTAACTCTATATTTATTGGACTTATGTAATATGAAATATTACCTGATAAAAAAAAATTCGGCTACAATTTGGAATCGATTTCAAAGTCTTTTCTTTTAAATGAAAGGTAAGTAAATTGTTAAAATATCTCTCGAGACCGATTAAAACAAAACTTTTTCTTTATTTAAACATAAAGTTGAAAAAACTGTACGTTTCAAAAAAGTTCCCCAAATTCTCAAAAATTGTTTAAACTGCGCATTTGTTTATAAAATTTGTTTATAACCATAAAAAATGTGTTTATTTTGTTTTCTAAGATTTGTATATAACTTTTAATTGGATTGTAAACAAAAATCGCTTAATAACTATCTCGAATCATTAAAAAATAAGCCACCATTGTTTATAATAACACAATTTTTAGTAACAAATTATTTATTCATAGTGAACAATCAAGTAATGCTTCGCGAATAGTTCTTTATAGATTACACACTAATATCAATAATTTCGAATTACTGACGTGTTATTAAAGAAACAATACCTTACAATTTTTTCATTTTTGTGTTTAAATAAAGTAAATAAAATAAATTTTCGTTTAAATCGGCCTCAAGGCATTTTTAAGTAATTTGGGTTGCTTTGGTTGAAAAAAAAGTGAAGTCGATTTAAAATTGTAGCCGGAATCGAATTTTAAACATTTTTTCGTTATTTTTCGCCACTGTGGGACGCTCCCTTAGCATGAAAGGTGACAGCGGTGGGACGAAACGTACCTCTTCTTTATTTTAAAATCCTTTATTTAAACATAAAGTTTAAAAAAACTGTACGTTTGAAAAAAGTTCCTCAAATTCTCAAAAATTGCTTAAACTGCGCATTTGTTCATAAAATTTGTTTATAACCATAAGAAATGTGTTTATTTCTTTTCTAATGTTTGTATATAACTTTGAATCGGATTATAAACAAAAATCACCGAATAGCTACATCAAATCATTAAAAAATAAGCTACCATTGTTTATAATAACACAATTTTTAGTAACCAATTATTTATTCATAGTGAACCATCAAGTAATGCTTCGCAAATAGTTCTTTATAGAGTGCACACTAATATCAATAATTTTGAATTACTGAAGTGTTATTAAAGAAACAATACCTTACAATTTTTTCATTTTTATGTTTAAATAGAGTAAATTAAATAAATGTTTGTTTAAATCGGCCTCAAACGATTTTTGAAGAAGTTAGTTCGCTTTAGTTAAAAAAAAAGTGAAGTCGATTCAAAATTGTATACGGAATCTAATTTTAAACATTTTTTCGTCATTTTTCGCCACTGTGGGACGCTCCCTTTGCTTAAAAGGTGACAGCGGTGGGAAAAAACGTATCTCTTGTTCATTTTAAAATCTTTTATTTAAACATAAAGTTGGAAAAACTGTGCGTTTGAAAAAAGTACCTCAAATTCTCAAAAATTGCTTAAACTGCGCATTTGTTTATAAAATTTGTTTATAACCACAAGAAATGCATTCATTTTGTTTTCCAATGTTTGTATATAACTTTAAATGGGATTATAACAAAAATTTCCTCATAAATATCTCAAATCATTAAAAAATAAGCCACCATTGTTTATAATAACACAATTTTTAGTAACAAATTACTTATTTATAGTGAACCATCAAGTTAATTATGCTTCGCGAATAGTCCTTTATAGAGTACACACTAATATCAATAATTTTGAATTACTGACGTTTTATTAAAGAAACAATATCTTACAATTTTTCAACTTTATGTTTAAATATAAATTAAATAAATTTTTGTTTAAATCGGCCTCAAACGATTTTTGAAGAAGTTAGTTCGCTTTTGTTAAAAAAAGTGAAGTCGATTCAAAATTGTATCCGGCATCGTATTTTAAACACTTTTTCGTCATTTCTCACCACTGTGGGACGCTCCCTTAGCATGAAAGGTGACAGCGGTGGGACGAAACGTACCTCTTCTTTATTTAAAAATCCTCCACTCCTGAGATTTCGTTCAAGAAGATAATTATTTATCCAACTCTTTTCACCTAAAGTATTCAAACAAGAAAATCACATACATAAACTCGCGTTTCTTCGAAATGAACGAATTCCCGTAGAAGAGTTTTTACGAGTTTTTAAAATAGAGTATACTCCACTCCATGACACTCGAGTTATTTGAACCGATTAATCCTCGAGCGTGACTTTAATTTTCGGACTTCCTACAGCATCCTTCTTCAAAAGAGACCGACGGAATTTGTGCCACGTGTACAGAGAAAAAAAAAAATGTTTGAAAGAAAGTATCTTTTTCGCTTGTGGGGTTCCATATTTTTTACTGAGGCTTGTATGAATTTTCAACGAAAAAATATTTTCCACCAAAAAAAATAACGTTTCAACCCAAAAAGAAAGAATTTTCAAAAAAAATAGTTGAACTTTTAATCAAATAGTTCAATTTTTAAGTCAACAATATGAATTTTCTTTAAAGTGGATGAATTCTCAACAAAAAGGTTATTTGAAACTAAGAAGGATGAATTTTTAATAAATGATTTGTACTTTCGACAAATAAGATGAATTTAACATAATACTTAAATTTTTAATAAAATAATTAAATTCTTAATAGTAGTTGAATTTTTAAGTAAAAAGGACGAATTTTTTAATAGACAGTAGTATTTTCAAACCGGAAAGCTGAATCTTTAACAAGAAAGTTTATTTTCAACCAAGAAAGATGAATTTTATAAAAATAAATGATGAATTTGCAATCCAAAAGGACGAATTTTTAACAAGACTGTTGATTTTTGGAAAAAAGATGACTTCAAGAAAATAGTTGAATATTCGTAAAAAAATCAAATTTGTATCACAATAGTTAAATTTTCAACCTCATAGATGTTTTAAACAAATAGTCGGATTTAAAAAAAAAAAGATTGAAATTCAACCAAAACAAAGTAGTTGAATTTTCGACCAAAAATGATGACGGAAAACGCAATTTTAACTGAAATGATGAATCTTCAACCAAAAAAATTAATCTTTTACAAATTAGTTCAGCTTTTAACCAAGTAGTTGATTTATCAAACGAAAAAATTATTTTCAATGAAAATAATAATTACTATTTCAACGACAAAAGAAAAGATTATAATTTTAAATGAAAAACTGTTAAATCCAACAGAAAAAGACGAATTGTCAACAAAATAGTTGAAGCCTCAACGAAAATAGACTAATTTTCAACTAAGCAGTTGCATTTTGGACCAAAAGGAATGCATTTTTAACCCAGTAGATATTCTGAAAAAGATGAATTTTCAACAAAATACATGAATTTTCAACCAGAAAAGATTAATTTTCAATTAAAAATATCAATTTTCAATTTAAACTATGAATTTTAAACCAAAAATAGAATTGTTATATTTTCAGTAAAGAAAATTAGTTCTCAACAAAAAAAAACTAGTTCTTAACAAAATAGTTAAATTTTTAACCCAAAAGATGAATTTTCATCTAAAATGATGAATTTTTATAAAAATTAAGAATTTTCTTCAAAAAATGAATTTTCAAGAAAATATTTCAACCAATGCATTGAATGTTCATTGAAAAAGTTGATTTTTTAACCAAGAAAATTAATTTTCGACAAAAGAAGATAAATTATCAACAATATACATGAATTTTCAACCAAAAAAGATTAATTTTTAATTCAAAATATCAATTTTCAATTTAAACTATGAATTTTAAACCAAAAATGGAATCCTTATATTTTCAGTAAAGGAAATGAATTCTCAAAAAAACAACGAATTCTTAATAAAATAGTTAAATTTTTAACCCAAGAGATGAATTTTTATTTAAAATTATGCATTTTTATAAAAATTATGCATTTTCTTCCAAAAATGAATTTTTAAGAAAATATTTCAACCAAAGCATTGAGTTTTCAGTCCAAAAGTTAATTTTTAACCGAGAAAATTTATTTTCTACAAAAGAAGATAAATTACTAACAAAATAAATGAATTTTAAGCCAAGTGCTTGAATTTTCAACGAAAAAAGATGAATTTTAAACTAAAAAAGATACCTTTTCAACCAAAAATGTAATAATTAAATTTTTGGTTCAAAAGATTGTTTTTCAACCAAAGATAAAACGAATTTTCAACAAAATAAATAAATTTTCAAGAAAGTCAAAGAATTTTTAACGAAAATAGATTTATTTCGAACCAAAAATGTAATTTTAGACTCAACAGTAACAAAAAATGTCTGAGGCTTTTTTAAATTTTCAAAAATTTTTCAAATTTTTACCCATTAGAGTTTTTAATTTGTTTATATAGTGTGTAATGGGGAATGTAAGGAGAAGTAAGGAGAAGGTAGTAGCGGAAGTCAGACAAAAAGTGGGGAGGGACATGAGGAGAAGGAAAGTAGGGGAAGTGATGAGAAATTAAGGGAGGGGAAGTGAGAGAAGGTAAAGTGGGGGAATCGAGGGAAATAAGGAGGGGAGTAGTGAAATTGAGAAAAAATAAGAGCATGGAAAGTAGTGGAAATGAGGAGAGGGGTTACTGGAACTAGAAGTGCGGGGGAATGAGGTGAGGAAAATAAGGGAGGTTAAGTAGGACGGATGAGGGGGTAGGGAAGTGAGGGGAGGTGAATGAGGGAAATTAGGGGAAATGATGAGAGGGGAAAAAGGGCGAGTAAGGATAAATGATGATAGAAGAAGTGAACAGAAGTAGGAGAAATGATTGGCAGTGAGGAAGAGTATAAGGAGGAAGTGTGGAGAGGGCTATTAGGGAAGTGCAGGTGAGTAAGGAATGGGAAATGAGGGCTGGGGAAGAAAAGTAAGGGGAGGGGAGTGTTAACTGGGGAAGTGAGGAGAGTGGGAAGAAGTTAGGGAAGGGAGAGGAAGCGAACCTTAAAATGTGGAGAGAGTATTAGAAGAGCTATTCAGGTAAGGTTGTTTAAATAATAGACACGAGATGCAAATTAACTTTCTTTATTGGATCATCTACTAGTAAGGCAGTTTAGACTGGACTAATTCTTAACGACAAACGGAATGGGAGATTAGTTAATCATACCCTATATGGTGTCAGTGTTTGTTTTTATAAAGTAAACTATAAACATATAGGAAGATATGGGATATCCCTTAATCAGCGTTAAAATCATTTCTGACGAGTCAATGATGTTCTTATTATGAGACTTTGGTACGACTATCCAGATATCATTAGTTTGAACTGATCTCAGTTCTTCTTTTATTGCTTGTTCCTACTTCTCCCTATCATCTCTAGATTGTATTTCATCATAAGAGGTAGGAATTTTCATTGAAACTACGCTAGCAGAAGGGAGCAGTGAGTTTTTATTATAAATCTCTTCATCAAAGTCCTCATTATAAGATAACATTGTTCGTTTTTGTAAACGTTCACTTCTTCTAATTTCTGACTCATTAATCATACTTTCATCAGTGGACAAACACTCACTATTGTGCTAAACGTTACTTATCTGCTTCGGATAAGTCAAATTTTTGTATTGACGTCTCAGATTTTCCTGGTTTATTTAACTCAGGTTTATTATTCTCTAAGGACATACAGGTTTCCGCTGGCACCAGTTCGTTGTTTATTCCTGGCGTCGACAAATGATCAAATGATCCTAAGTCAGATTGACCCATTTGTTGCGGAGTAGTGATCTCTTTGATGCCTATGGGTGGTCATGTGATTTTATAACTTATTTCGTCTACTATGACGTCCCGAGCTTTAATGATTTCCTTTGGTTGGTCTAGAATCAAATTTCCCATCCCTTGTTTTATTATGAACGTATGCTGTTGAACCAAAAACTTTAAGATCTTTAATTGTTGGTTTCTTTTTGTACCACAAATCATACGGAGCTTTTTTCGCTTCTAATGATTTGATCGGTGAGTGATTAATGAGGTACACAGCTGTTGATACAGATTCCCCCCAAAATACTGTTGGTAAATCGGCTACATTCACCATGGCGCGGGTGATTGTTCGATTCATCCCGTCAGCTAAACCAGTTTGTTGTGGTGTGTGATTCACGATTAGATGGTATGTTATGTCCTTAGTTGCCCAAAAATCTTTAATTTCATTTGATAGATATGCTCTACCATTGTCGCAGTAAAGGTTTGCAATTTTTAAATTAAAATTTGTTTCGAATTTTGCCTCAAAATCCTTGAAAACATTTGTACATCTGATTTGTATGAAAGAAGGAAAACTACAGTGTAATCAGTAAAATCGTTTATAAAAGTGACCAAATAATTATTTTTATCAGTTGGTGTGATGACCTGAGTGGGTTGAATATCATATATAATTTGGTATTTCTTTAATTGTATAAAATCATCTTTACTAATATAACCAAGGCGCTGATGCCACAATTTACAATGGGCTTCTTTACTTATTCAACTGCTAAAATTCGCGACCCGATGTGAAATTTGTAAAGTTACTCCCATTAATCCTACCTATTATAATTATTTTATCATCATTCCAAATAGTTAGGCCTTCTTTGTCGAATACAACTGTTATCGCTTTTTCTTGAAGACGACGGACCAATAGAAGATTGCCGGGGATTTCTGAGGAGTAAAGGACGTTTTCCAGGCGCCCATGGATGCCTTTATTGGTTATTACTTCGATGACTCCTTTCTTCGTCGCTAGTATGAACATTCCGGTTTCTGCAAACGAAATCTTGAGGGACGGCACCAGGTCCTCGGAGGATGTGAACGCATCTGGATTTTTAATGATGTGTTCGATTGCTACAGAATCCAAGTAGAAAAACAAATCATTTTCACTGCTAGTGTTTGCATTATTAGACATTTGCAATCTGAGTATAAATGAAAATCCATCACTGTAAGTAGTGTTTGCCGTCGGGTATTGCTCGGCGGCTATAGCTGACAGAGTCCTTTGCCTTGGTTGTTGTTAAGCTACATTGGCTCTTTTAAAGTAGAGACAGTCCTGTTTCTTAAAATTTGGTTTATTCAACTTTGCATTATTGCCCTGATAAGGTTTCTGCTGCTTCCTGTAGTTGTTATTCTTCCTGCTTCTTTTCTGGTTCCATGGTTTGTTCACACTGGCTTCACCTGATGATGGAGGCAGGTTCAAGGCTTCCAATCCGCTTGCTGCATTCGCTTCAGTCCTTATTTTTACTTTGTGATCTAGAAGACAAGTTTTTACAAATTCAAGATTTAAATTTTCATCACTGAGTGTCTGCAGGGCAGTAATGACTCCATCATAAGTACTTGGAAGTATGGTGAGAAGATGTGAAACCTTATGCATTTCATCCAGTTTTGAAATCTACAGTCAATAATGTATCGCCTTTTAATTGTAGTATCAGCAATCTCTTTCGACAGGCTAGTTGGTTTGCTAGGCTCTTTCGCTCATAAATTACATCCAGGCTTTCGAAAATATCTTGCGCTTGTTTATCTTTCGCGAAATTTAAAAATGCATCACTTAAATACTCAATTGTAGTATTTCTGGCGGCAAAGTTTTTCTTCTGCCACTCATCACTCGGATTTTTCGGAACTTCCACGTCTATCAGTTTTAACACAAGCCTTCACTAGAAACTTCCAAGTTGCGTATCGTTCACCATTAAAAGGTTTAATATTACGCTTTTGTTGGACATCCATTTTGTAGAGTTTCTATACAGATATTTGTTCATGAAAACTTGAACACAACTTCACGGAATTTTATTTCCTAGCAGAGCTATTCAGCTAAGGTTGTTTGAATAATAGGCACGAGATGCAAATTAACTTTCTGTATTAGATCATCTACATAGTAGGGCAGCTTAGGGGTGGAGAGGAGAGGAAGAGGAATGTAGGGTTAGTATGGGGGTAGTATGGGGGGAGATTTGAACGACTTAATTAACGTCTTTATAGGCTACGAAACCCTTTTTTGTAGACTTCCACATGTCCTTAATCTTTATCAATGGAGGGAAAGTTGGAGAAGATAAATGCAGAGAAATGCAGTTGAATCAGCTCATGGCAAAACGGGAGTCTCAAGAGTGTAACTATTTCAAAGCTTCATGTGTCATTGCGTGCACGCAATATTTAGACATGGCACCTCTGCCCTTCGCCCCCCATAATGTGTATCGTAAGTTGGGCGTCGAGTGAGTCAGTGCGTCAGACGACGTCGGGCGTCTAGACGCCACCACCCCGCTCGACGACGTCGGCGTCATCACCGGTGCTTTTCGTAATTCCCGCTACTCGTAAGAATCATTAGAGTATAATAAGCCATGTAAGTAATATGTAAGTTGAGATTCTCATCTTACATTACAGGAATCAGCCCCAATGCAAATGAGATGAATGAAATTATATCCGTTTTATGTGGAATGTATCATAATTCGAGGGGTTTAAAAATTATTTTAAAATGCGCAATCATAGGTTTTATCTCGGAAAATGCGTTCTGAAAGGTTCTATTTAGGCAAATGAGTATTGAAAGGTTCTATCTGAGATTACGAATTCGGGAAGCTTGGAAATCTTATGCTATGTCAATTCTTTTGTATTGCGATAAATCGAGTGACACTTATAATTTTTGTCAGTATTTATTTGAATAATTGTATCATATCCTACTCTAAAACTATCCAATTATATCCATTTTATGTGTATAATTATATGGGTATTCTAATCCATGCTGAAATTATTTCATTCTATCCGCTTCTATCACCTGCCTCTTAATGGTGTTGAACTGTTTTGAATTATTGATTTTTTTTTTATTTATTTAAATTTGTTTGAATTCTTTTAATTTATATTGAACTTATCTTGAATTCTGTTGAATTCTCTTGAAATATCTTCAATTATATTCAATTTTCTTGTATTGTTTTCAATTCTTTTGAATTTACTTAAATTTCCGTACATCTTTTAAATTCACCTTGAGATTTCTTACGTGCACCTTGATTTGTTTATGATTTTTTTGTATCCTTCTCCATTCTTTGAATTCTCTTGAGTTTTTTTGAACTTTCTTTAAATCTTCTGAATTCTCTTGAATTCTTTATAGATCTCTCGAATTATCTCAAGTTGTTTTTAATCCTCTTGAAATCTTTTGAATTTTTTTAAACTTGTTTGATTTTTGAAAACACTGAATTCTCTTAAATTCTCTTTAATTTACGTTGAGTTTTATAGAATTCATCGATTTCTTTTGCAAATTTTGCTGAATTCTTTTGAACTTTGCGGAATTCTTTTGAATTTCGCTGAATTCTTTTGAATTCTGCTGAATTCTTTTCGATTCTGCTGAATATTTTAAAATGGTTTTTAATTCTGCTGATTTCTGCTGCATTCTTTTCAATTCTCTTGAATTCTTTTTAATTCTATTTGGAAATCATTTGACTCTTGTAAATTACTTGAATTTTCTTTCATACTTTTGAATTTGCCTTAACTTCCTTTGAATTCACCTTGAGTTTTTTTTTAATTTTTTAAAATCTATAAATTCTTGAATTCTCTTAAATTCCTTTAATTTCTTTTAAATTCTCTTTAATTCTGTTTAATTATTGTAAATTCTATTTAATTATTTTAAATTCTATTTAATTATTTTAAATTCTCTTTTATTCTTTTGAATTCTTTTGACATTTTTTCAATTGTTTTCGATTTTTTAAAATTATTTTTACTTCATTAAACTCTTTTGAATTCTCTTAATTTTTTTGAACTCTCTTGAAATCTTCTGAATTCTCTTGAATTCTTTTTAGATCTCTTGAATTATCTTAAATTGTTTTGAATTCTCTTAAAATCTTTTGAATCAATATGAAGTTTTTTTAATTCTTTTGGTTTTTGAAAACTCTAAATTCCCTTAAGTTCTCTTGAATTTACCTTGAGCTCTATTAAATTCTTTAACTCCTTCAATTCTTTTGAACTCTGCTGAATTCTATTGAATTTTGCTGAATTCTTTCGAATTTTGCTGAATTATTTTGAATTTTGCTAAATTATTTTCGATTCTGCTGAATATTTTTAAACGCTTTTTAATTCTGCTGAATTCTTTTGAATTCTCTTAAATTCTTTTTAATTATATTTTTAAACCATTTGACTCTTGTAAATTACTCGAATTTTCATTACTACTTTTGAATTTGCCTTAAGTTCCTTTGAATTCACCTTGCGTTTTTTTTATTCTTTAAAATATATAAAATCTTGAATTCTCTTGAATTCCTTTGAATTCTTTTAAATTCTCTTTAAATCTATTTAGTTATTTTAAATTCTCTTATATTCTTTTGAAATTTCTTCAATTATTTTATATTTTTTGAAATTATATTTACTTCTTTAAACTCTTTTGAATTCACTTAATTATTCTTAAATTAACCTTGAGTTCTTCGAATTCTTTGAATTTTCTTGAATTTTTTTGAACTCTCTTGAAATCTTCTGAATTCTCTTGAATTATTTTTAGGTCTCTTGAATTATCGTTAGTTGTTTTGAATTCTCTTGAAATCTTTCGAATTATTTTGAATTTTTTCAAATCATTTTGATTTTTGAAAACACTGAATTCTTTTCAATTCTCTTCAATTTACCTTGAGCATTCACTTGAATTCTTTTGAATTCTTTTAAATTCTTTTTAATAATATTTTTAAATCATTTGACTCTTGTAAATGACTTGAATTTTCTTTAATACATTTGAATTTACCTTAAGTTCCTTTGAATTCACCTTACGTTTTTTTTATTCTTTAAAATATGTAAAACCTTGACTTCTCTTGAATTCCTTTGAATTCTCTTTGAATCTATTTAGTTGTTTTAAATTCTCTTTTATTCTTTTGAATTTTTTTTTAATTGTTTGAATTTTTAAAAATTATTTCCACTTCTTTAAACTCTTTAAACTCTCTTGAAAGCTTATGAATTATTTTGAATTTTTTCAAAAATTTTATGAGTTTTTAAAACACTGAATTCTCTTGAATTCTCTTTAACTCACCTTAAGTTTGACAGCATTCTTTGATATCTTTTCAATTGTCTGGAATTACCTTGAGTTCTTCTGACTTTCCAAAACTTATTTAAATTTTCTTCAATGCTCTCAAATTCACCTTAATTTTTCTTGAATTTACCTTGAGTTCTATTGAATTCTTTAATTCCTTGAAATCTTTTGAATTCTGCTGAATTCTATTGAATGTTGCTGAATTCTTTTGAATTTTGCTGAATTCTTTTGAATTTCGCTGAATTCTTTTGAATTTTGCTGAATTATTTTGAATTCTGCTGAATTCTTTTAATTTCTTTTCGATGCTGCTGAATATTTTAAAATGATGTTCAATTCTGCTTAATTCTTTTGCGTTCTCTTGAATTCTATTTTTAAATCATTTGACTTTTGTAAACTTACTTGAATTTTCTTTAATACATTATAATTAACCTTCAGTTCCTTTGAGCTCTTCGAATTCTCTTGAATTCTTTTTAGATCTCTTGAATTATCTTAAATTGTTTTGAATTATCTTGAAATCTTTTGAA
>CAKNWT010297949.1:0-11595 GCA_932066315.1 Andricus coriarius | reverse complement strand
TATATATATATATATACTTATAAGTATATACTTATATATATATAAGTATTTTGCTACTATATTGAAATAAAATGTCACTAATGCTACTTTTTTCTTAATTGCAACTGCTTATTCATTTTGCCTTTAAACATTTTTTTAAATAACTTCGTTGATTATCTAAAATAACATATCCCCTATCTCAAAAATCGAAATTTTAAAAGGTTTAAAAATTTTTCAATAAATTCAAAGATTTGTAGGGATATTACTAGATTTTAATCTTTAAAGTCCTTGGAGATTCTCCAAGGACTTTGAAGATTATAAAAATTTCAAGGAACTTTAGGGAATTTAAACGAATTTCTAGAGAACTTTAGAGAGTAAATAAATTGGAATTAAATTTTAAGAGGCCTCCAGGGATTTCTATGAATTTCATATGATTTCACTAGATTTATGGGATTTTAATATTTTCAAAGTATTTTAAAGAATATAGTGTATTTTAATTGAGTAAACGAAATGGAATATAATTTTAAGGGACTTCTAAGAATTTTATGGGACTTTATGGGGTCTCATAGGATTTCAAATATTTAAACCTATTTTAAAAGATATTAATGATTTGAAGATGTCGTACAGGATTTCACACAGACTTCTAAGGATTTTACGAGATTTAAGGGATTTTAACAATTTCCAAGGATTTTAAAGAATATATATAGTGTACTTTAAAAGAGAAAATGAAATTTTAAGGGATTTCATGGGATGTTGTGGAATCCCAGGGGATATCAAAGATTTTTAACACTTTTGAAGAAATGTTAAAAGCTATTAAAAAATTCAAGATTTTTTATGGAATTTCACAAAGATTTCTAGGGATTTTAACAATTTCAAAGGATTTTAAAGAATAAAGTGTATTTTGAAAAAGTAAATAAAAGGAAATCTTTAGGGACCTCTGGAAATTTTATAGGATTTTATGGGGTCTCAGGTGACATCAAGGATTTAAATATTTTTAAAGAAATTTTAAAAGATATCCAAGATTTCAAGATGTAACAGGATTTCAAAAAATGTCTAGGGGTTTCACAAGATTGAAGGGATTTTAGCAATTTCAAAGGATTTTAATGAATATATTGCCATCTTTTCGGTTGAAAATTGAACTATTTGGTTTAAAATTAAACTATTTTGTTGAAAATTAAATTATTTTGTTAAAAATTCGACCTTTTGGATTGAAAACTCATCTTTTTTGGTAGCATGGAAATTGTTTGAAAATGAACTTTTTTGTTGAATATTTATCTCAAATGGTGTAAAAGTCTACAATTATATTTATGTTTAATATTTTTTATTACTTGTTTGAATATTTAATTATTTTATTGGAAATTTAACAATTATGGTGGAAGATTAAGGTATTGGGTTGAAAATTAAACTATTTGGTTGAAGATTCGTGTTTTCGGGTTGAAAATTCAATTACTTTGATGAAAATTCATATTTTCAGATTAAAAATTCAATTCTTTTTTGTACGAAATTCGTTTTCTTTTTTTTTAAATCATGTGTTTTGGTTGACCATTCAAATGTTTTGTTGAAAATTCAACTATTTGGTTGACAAATAAACTATCTGGTAGGAAATAAACTTTATTATTGAAGTTTCATATTTTTTGTTGAAAATTCAATTGTTTTGTAGAAAATTCGTCTTTCTGACTTAAAAACTAACTATTTGGTTAAAAATTCATATTAAAAATTCAATTGTTTTGTTGAAAATTAATAATTTGGAATAGAAGATGCAGTTTTTTGTAAGAAATTCATTCTTTTGAAACTTAATCTCTTTTGTTTGACGATTCAACTATTTGGTTGAAAATTAACTTTTTTGTTGAAAACACATATTTTCGAGTTGTTAATTCAACTGTTTTGTAGAAAATTCGCCTTTTTTGGCTTGAAAATTCATCCTTTTTTAGTAGAAAAGTTATCTTTCTGGATTTAAAATTAGTTGAAAGTTAATATTTTCGGGTTGGTAATAAAATTGCTTCGTTTAAAATTCATATTTTCGGATTGAAAATTTAATTTCTTTTTTAGAAAATTAGTTTCCTTTTTGTTTAAAAATTCATATCATTAGGTTAACGATTCAAATATTTTGTTGAAAATGTATGTATTTGGTTGAAAATTCAAGTTCATCTATTTTTTTTTTTTTTTTTTGAAAATTGAATGTATTTCAACTTGAAATCTTAGGAATTTAAAGTGTTTCACATTGAATCCAATATATTACATACACAATAATTTTATTTAAAAAAATGTATTCTCCTATGATTTCCCTATTTTCGTGAAAAACCACCATATTTCCCCTATTTCGATAAAATTTTTCCTCCTGAAGTCTGCAATAGCCATGTCCATATTTTAAATAAAAAAGCTAGTATATGATTAAACTGAAGTGAGTCACGCGAAGAATGAGTGAAAAGCGCGCGAAATAAATATCTATTTTAAATTGTGTAGTCTATCTATTATTAGTAAGCACAATATTATTAACATTCTTAACTAAGTGAAACACGTATTTCAAGTCACATTTTCTGTAATATTTTTACGTAGAAAACGTTTATCTTGCAATTAGAGGCGGGACTATTCGTGATAGTAAGTACCGGCAGAAAGTAGTGAAGACAAATAATAAATTTGCATCTCGTTGAATAAGACATAATGACACCCCCTCGAGGGTCACCTCGTGGTTGATTCAAGTCTCCACGATGACAGCACCAGGTGTTTAACGAAAAAAGATCCGGACGCAAGCGCTGCCGTGCGAGTACCACGCTTGGCAGCTCAGCCAATAGGAGCCCAGTCGCCGCTATCACGAGCCAGCAGACCGCAGTTTACAAGCGTCGTCCACGCGACTCGCGACCCAGTCTCGGGCTGTCACACAGCCCGGGCTTTCAAACACCCTTAAGTCATTCAAAAACGATCGTATCTCAAAGATCATTCGCTGTCAATCGATGACAGTTCCGGAAAAATTAATCTCATACCCTGACAAATTGTGCTTTCCCGACCAATGTGATATTCATAGTTAAATGACGTGCTTTTCTCTGTTGTGCTTCTCACAATAAGTATGTTTCGTGAAAAACATTTGTGATTGTAAACAAATTCATTATTTTCATCTGATTAACTTTATATCAATCATTATCCTCATACCTCCGTTTGTCCAAATTTGATTTCATAATTATTAGAAAATTTTAGCGGATGTCTTGTACATGAAATTATTTCAAAGAGAATAAGTATTGCACACACATTTTTCAGGGACCAGTGTTTCGGAACATGCAAATATTGTTGATAAAGATAGGTTCTATAAAAGAACTATAAAAGTTGGTTTTAATCATTTTGCTTTTCTGATACAACTTTCATTGAGTTTTAACATTATTTTGAATAATAATTGCAGTGATTTTAAACAGAGAAATACTGAAAAATGAAATAAAAAATTGAAATATATTTGAAAAAAGTAATTTTTATTTTTGAAACAGTCAACCCCATTTATGGATTTTCATATCTTTGAATTAGTTATGTGACTTTGTGAGTTTCAAATGTCTTACAAAATTTAAAAGTCACCTGGAATTGTTTGGTTAGTAGGAAAACCGGAAAAATGATATAAGTTGGTTAAAAATTTGAAAACCAGTTCTGCTATTATTAGCACTTATTTTTATTTCAATTATTATTTCTTCAATCATTACAATTTTAACGCAAACTGTGAAATAAATTATTAATTATTATTTATTGAATCAAAAGTACGCACTTTCGAGCTCGTTCGAAAGCCAATCTTATTGACTCAAATAAAAATACTATCGAATTCATAGTATCATTGTTGAACCGAAATCAATAATTATTATTTCATTGTGATGTTCCATTGAAAGTGCTTCCTTTTGATTCAATATTTTATTTTTCAGTGCAACATCTTGATTTCAGATATATAATATCATTGTTTTAGGGATTTAAAAATGTGATTAATTAATAATAATGGTCCAAATAAATTTTGCTGCAAATCCACATTTTAAATATTTTTCCCAATATCATTGGTTCGGTTTTCAACTAGAATTGCAAACATAAAATATATCAATACAAATTACTTACACCATACAATGTTATTTGTTACTTTTCTTTCATTGCGCAATTATGCTCTTTCGTGTTAATGTCTAACCGAGAGAACCGAACACTTAAAATTTTTATAACTTTTCTAAAAACACACATAAAAAGCCTTAAACCCTCAAAGTTGAGTACACACATAATGAGAAAAATGATCTGCTCTAATATTTACATTCCAGCATAAAAATTTAGCTCTTATTATTCAATAATTGATTGTAATTCGTGGCTTTAATACTTGCATATCTTTAAAGACTCTGTTTTCTACACTAAAAAAGTTTTTCTAATTAAAAATGTAACTTCTTATACCTCTTTTCGTCTTAATATATGTTCCTTTTTCATCTAAAAATTGAAACTAAAATTAGGTCAAATTTGCAACAATTATAGATAACCTTGTCGCCTGTGTGCGATTATAGTAAAAAGTTTTTTATTTGTATTTTCGCGACTTGCGAAACACGCTTCAGCACTTTGAAAATGTCTCCTTTGAAAATTAGCTTCAGGTTGAATGACTGTCAGGAAATGTCGTTGCGACATCAGAAAAATCTTCTTTTAAAATATCTTGCTTTGAAATCTAAATGCGAAATGAATTTAAAACTTTAATTTCAGGGATTGAAAGAGCGAAAGCAAGGATTCATAAATTCGAGTCTAACAAGCAGAAATTTGTATAAAAACTACCTGTCAAACCCTCCTTTGAAACCTTACCCTTCACATTTGATAAATTCTCTAAATAAAGTGTTTGAGAGGAGTATAAATATTTTTTCACCAACTAGAGAAAAGAGAATATTCATGACAAACTTTGGCATTCTTTGCTTTTCTTTTTCTCTAAGAGCATTCATCTAAATAATAATAAACCACAACATAGATCATGAAATTTGAATTGAATTTCATTACATGAGATTGTATTTGCTTGGTAATAATTGATTTTTTAATAAAACTCTTTCAACTAGAACGTGAGAAACTTTTTCAATCTTTTCAAGAGATGTTAAATTTTCTTACAGACATTCATCTATGTCGAAGTTGTTATAGGAAAAATATCCAGTTTAAAGTTCCGGTCGAAAAGGCATTCATCGTCTTTCAACCATTCGAAAAAATATTCGCTGTTGTTAATTAACACTTTGTATCAAAAGTGTGTCAGCAAATCGATTTTTCAATATTCCAATAATAGCATTTCATCTTGCTAGTGCCTTATGAATTCTCTTTATTTAAAATCAAATGCTAGTGTTCTGACATTTGTAAGCCTAGAAAAAAATACTTTCCATTTATGCAGATTTTGATTTATTAGCAGATGATAAATATCGCGATCAAGCTTTTACCTGAGCATAAATCGGTTGCTAAAGGAAGTTTCATAACGACGTCAAATTAAAGTCGATGTGTTGATTGCTGATGAGATAATGTACTCATTGTTCAGTAAGAACGAGCTTAACCTTGCTGTGAGGTAGATCAGTCACTGAATACCATATCGATACTGTTCATTGGTGGAGAAAGGCCTCAAGTTAAACTGTTTCTACAGTTCTCTCACCGATAAAACCTATGTATATTTCACAATCAGGAAGTTCCAAGATAGTTTTTTAAATAGTCTGAAATCTAAGAAAATATTTCTGTCGTGAATAGCAGCTTTTGAATGGATTAAGGAAATACATTTCGTATAAGGATTCATAGTTCAGGAACAGAAACTTATAGATAACATTTATTCTAGCCTAATCATCGGGTCATCGATATTTATTACTTTGAACTAAAGATTATTATTTGCAATTCTTATTGAGAAAATAAGTCTTTCATAAAGATAAATCGTAAATTTCAAATAGAATAAATGTTTGATTTTTAAATTGTGAAAATGAAACACTTTTAAGTGCTTAAGATAGTTGTCGTGCCAAAAATCAAGTATCCGGAAAAAAATATTCTGTGCTTTTAAGAATTGAAATCAGTCAGGTTTTAGGGAGAAAAAATATTCTTCTTTAAGATAAAAGATTAAAATATACGAAAAATAATTATTTTATTAATAGTTTTCGTAACGAATTTTTTCTTACTGTCGCTAAACACCAATTTTGATAACATAGTTGAATTTCAGTGAATCGTAGCTTTTTGTTCGGAAATAATCTTAAAATATAGTTATTTGTTGAAAAAATATTTTTTTTTAAGTTATTTCAACTATTGTACCCATAGAAAGATTTACTTTCAAAATAAGAAGCAGTAGACATGTAGAGGATATTGTGCCCGAACAAATGAGCCATCTTTTATTAAAATTCAATTGTAAAAAAAATGGTAAAAATAAATGTTATTTGTACGCTTTAAAATGTTTTCATTTAAAATAATGTTTTTTATTTGAAATTACATCATCAGTAATATTATTTTGATCTCTAAATTCACGGAAAAACTATTTTTTCATATATCTGATTTTTGGTATTTACCTTTACAAACCTCAAATAAAATTTTTCACTTTGATCACGTCAATTCGAAAATTAATTACTTCCCTATTTTAAATATACATATCTTTTTCATGCTTATAATAACAAAACGTTTGACTTTGACTATTTCACATTTGTAACAATTTCATTTTTAGACTTTTAAAATTTAAATGTTCTTTATTTTCATTGATCCTTGTTCACCATTTTTTTATTTTTTTATTTCTGTTGTTTTGGAACAGAGATTTTTCAAATTGGAACGCTATGCAGTTAATGCATTTTTTACATTTTAATATTGAAATAGCTCAATCGATGGTTCAAATATGAACCATTCAAATTTGAAACTCTGAATGTCAAAGTTTGAATTTACTAAATTTGTAGGGTCTTTTTTAAATTTCCCTTTTATTCAATTAAAAATTTAAAAATAATAAAATTCTTTGGATTCAAAGTTAAATATTTTTTAAAGCTAGCTAGGTAAAACTTTATATAATTTTAAGGCTGTTTCTGGTCGTCCCGGAAAATTGGCGTAGCTGGAAAAGGGCTTCCCCTTTTACTAGTTGTCCCGAAATTTTCGAACGAGTCGCTTCGTAATTATAATTATATCCTTTCATATCCAGCTTTATATTCTACGAATTTAACTTGTAATTTTCAACATTCTAAATTAAAATTGTATAATTTTTAATATTTTTAATTAAAATTCTTGACATTTATACGACTCGGCTTAAAAACTTGTTAAATTTTGCAAAGTGAAAATGAAAAATTTTTCATTTCTCAACCGTTCAGCGCAATCTTAGTAATCATGAACTTAAAGTTGTATCTCTTTTGAAGCTGTAAAAGATAAAAATTATCATTCTGAAAGATTTTAGATTAAAGAGCTTAAGGAAACTTTCGCATCACGATTCATAGATCAGAAACAGAAATTTAGTGATTGGATTTCTATGAGCCAAAGTAACTTGTCTCAAAGATATTTATTATTTAAAACCAAAGATTACTTGCAATTTTTTCATGTTAAAGATACAAGTCTTTGATAAATATAATCCATAGCTTTTTTTATGAAACATGATTCCATTAGTGTTTCAGTGAACTGTTTAAGAAAACTGTCTTATGATTTTCTTGGCATGTATTCATTCATAGTGATGTTATCATCGATATTGAAATATGTCTGAAGAACTTTTTTCACAAATGATGTATTACTCGTAAAACTGGTATGACTTTCATTTATGCAAATTAATATTTTCACAGTTTTCCTCTGATACAGGAAGCGCGTAGGAATGATGATAAATCATCAAATGTGACAAATTAATTACATTTAAAAATCGTTTAAAAATGCTGTTGAGATCATGTTCTTGATTCAGTTTAATTCGATTTTTATTTCAAATTAGTAATTAAATTCAGTGAAGTCTTGACATTTTTATATTAAAAACTCATTTAACGAATCCGTTTACTGTTACAGATAACAATTTACATTTTATTATTATTATTGCAATCTGTTCTTTCCCAGTAACAGAAGCAGAAAGAACCTCATTTCCCTTTACCAGCGGAAAATTATTTCACAAAGGAAATCTACAATTTCGATTAACGTCAGGCAGAAGCTCATCTAAAACTGTTACTATCCGAATAAGAAATAAGGTCCCTTATGAATATTGTTTGGTAGTCAGAGATTGAACATTTTTTTATTTTAAAAATGAATAATTGTACTTTTTTCGGGTTCGACTTGGTAAATAAGGTTGGCTAATCTTGAATTCGGCATATTTCATCGGATTATCCCACGCTTAATTTTGCGCGCATTTTGTTTTGTCCACCCACTGGTCAATTTTTTCACCTCAACGACGTTGATACTTTTGAGCTACTGAAGTTAACCGTTCTGTATCATATTTCAAACCCATCGTCTCTAAAACGATACCATGAAAATGATACAGGGGCTGTCACCTCAAAAGCATTGCGATAAATCGCTCGTAACTTTTCAAGATGAACAACTGTTGGAAGGTTGCCAGTTACTCGTTTTCAAGCGAAAAAGCAAAAAGATTCGATTCAACTTTCTTTAAATTTACTAGAAATTGTAAAAATTTATCATCATTTAAAAACTCTAAATACAAACACTAGCTTTAAATAGTAGGCCTGCTTTGTTTGCAAACATGGTTTAAGGTTGCTGAATATTTAAATCTACTGTCGGTAATTTTATCTAAGTGATTTATACCGAAGTTAAGATCAAATCAAAACAGCACATTTGAAGATCTGAATGATAAAAATAAACACAGACGCTAGATTGCCAAGTGCTCTTTAAATCGAATCGATTAGGATTCCTCCGAGGATATAAAACATGACAGCTGATAATTGTGTGTCTAAGAAACCTAGTAATTTCAGTCTTAAGAGTCTTAACCCATTCACGTATGTTCCCAATATGAAACTATCCTTCGCTGAAGATGATCGACGTGAAGTGGTCATTTCAAAATTGCTATCCGACAACATAATTTCTGTGAAGAAGTATTATTGAAATATCTTTTACTATTGATTATGAACATCAGAAACGCTGGTTTAAAACGGCTATTAAATAGCATAATTTGTGTGAAGAATGCCATCACTTGTCATGCATTATTTTATGATCGACTCTAAAACTCCGGGAGAAAGCTGATTTTCATTTGTCCGATTTTTCGCTTTCCTCTTTAAAGCAATTTTTTTCTTCAAATAACATGTCATTCATAATTTTATAGTTCTTCTATCTTCTTTAAAAGTGTGCAAGAATTTTCATGTCTTTTTGATGTCTCTTGATATAATTTTATGCAGGTTTGCTAAAAAGTCGAGAGTTTGAATTTTTATTAGAGGTTGTGAATTTATTCAGGATATAGACATACTGGAGAACTGGAATATTTCCAAGTTTATCGTTTTTGAATCTCTTCTTAAACATTCTTATATTCTAGTTAAATGGTCACATTGTACATTCATTGTAGTTAAAGGAATACATTGCGTATAAACAAAAACAGATTTGCAATCTTATCTCTGGTAACCGTTAATTTAGTGACCTCGACATCCGCTGAACAAAAAGGGAATTTTTCTCTCCCATTAGACGATTATCTCGACTTGCATCGATGCGATCATCGATCGCAAGGCGATCAATTATCGTCAAGGTGTAATCTTGCAGCATGACCAACTACTAGTTCGCTCCAACAGTTTTCCTAATGTTCCAAGTTTCGATGCACCGTCGCGTTCTCCAAGGGTACAACTTCCCTAGGAACGCCTCTACATAATCATGCACTTGTATATCATTCGTCACGATCAGTGCATGACCTATAGTCCATACTGAAATGCGCTACGTGTACCTGAAATAATCTCATTACGCCGCATCTCTACCAACATTGCAACCAGCAGCATCATCATCATCATAATCATCATTATTATAATCATCATCCTCTTCAATAAAAGGGCTTCCTTACTAGAACTATTTCCACTCTCTTGCCAAACCTTCATCAAAATAAAAAAACATACCCTTTTGATCAACCAACAGAAAAAAAGCTCACAGTAACGCTTTCGAAGGTGAAGTTCACCTAAACAATGATTGCTGGTCAATCTCCAAATAAACGAAATAGAAATTTATTCTGAGGATATATATTATAGAGAAATCTATTTTGAAGACATCTATTGAGAAACAACTTATTTTGAAGAAATCTATTCTCTACGTGAAAATTGTACAAGTATCGACAGTGATTAAAGTGTTGGTGATAGAAGATTTTTCTGTGATATGCTGATGAAATTCAGTGGGTTCTTCAAAGTTAATTGTGAGTCGTGAATTGAAAAGCGGATTGAAGTGTACTCGAGGTGGATGAAGGCTAGTCGGATTTATCGCTTGGCATACCCGAGGCGTTCTAGAAGCTAGGAAAAGGTCCTCCGGGCAGGTTTTTATCTCTACGTGACTAGGAGAGTTTCCAAGTGAAAATGGCGGCCGAGGAGGGTCACGCGAGCAATTCGCCAGCGAATCCCGGAAATGTCCAAGAAGCTGTGCACTCGACTGGAAGAAGAATGTCACATTTCAAAGAGTACAAGTTCTTCCGAAGTTTCAGTGCCAAAGTGGAGAAGTGGCCTATGAAGAAGGCGGAAGCACTGTGGCGACGAATGCGAGAGAGAAAGATTGCAGGTATGAAATTTGAGTTTCCGTACTGATAACAGGTAGAGCATATTCTGAAAATTATACCATTATGATACTGATCTCGTCTTTCTCTAGCTACTGATTTACTCAGCGTGATGGATGATTCATTTGAATAATCTATGCTCGTGTTCTCAAAGATAGTAATAAGCTCTGGATTGCTTTTAGAATACATGACGGATTATAGACTATAGCCTTGCCCAAATTAATAGTGTTTAGGGAAAACAGGTTCTGGAAAATAATGTTGGGTTTGGCGCATTTCGTAAGTCGTAAGACAGTAGGGATATAGGTTAATATATTTATATACTCACGAAAATTTATCTTTATATTTTTATTCACTATTCAGTGTAATGTCAGACAAGATGTGGGTGGTTACTTTTTTTGGAAATCTTTGTAGATACTTGTTATATTGGGTAAAGAACAAAACTAATTTTTGATAACCATTTTGTCCCTTGATGCTTTTGGATAAGAAGAAATGATACTTTTTTTTTGGTTTTTACTAAAAGTGAAACTCACCCATCGTAAAGCAATCAGTTTTATTATATAAACAAAAAAACATTTTTAAATTTAATGCAAAAAATATTGTGCTTGTCGAACTTTTTTTTATTATATAGCTTTCTCCAATGCTAGACTAATAGACATAGATCCACCTCAGGACAAGGATCGTAAAGAAACACATGTTGACAGAGTTTCTTCGGAATCAGTTAATTCGTTTTCAAAGCTAAATCATCTTTTTTTGTTTATTTTTCATTTTACGGAAAATAGTAAATTACACATTTTTCCCACAAAACTTTCTGAAACATTAAAGATTATCCAAATTTTCTTTTTGTCGAGATTATATGTTACAGAAAAAGTAGTCATCATTCAAGAATTCGACACCCCTATCAAAAAAAGGTTTTAAAAAGTTTGCATGTATTTGATTAAAATACTTTATTTTTAAGAAGTTTTTTTGATTAACACAATGCATCAGAGAAATAATTGTTGAAACAC
>CAKNWT010297945.1:0-32542 GCA_932066315.1 Andricus coriarius | reverse complement strand
TTCATCTTTTTGGTTGAAAAGACAACTGCTTGGTTGAAATATAAACTCTTGTTAAGAATTCATCTATTTCACTTGCAATTTATCTACTGCAGTTGAAGATTCATCTATTCCAGTAAACAACTCATCATTTTATTTTAAAAATATCACTTTTGCTGAAAATTTGTTTTCCTTTTTTGTAGTAATGTTTTTTGTTGAAAATCAATTTTTACAACTGAAAATGAAACTATTTGATTCAAATTTTTTTTTAGTTGAGAATTTATCTCTTTGCTTGAAATAAGTATTTTTGGTAGAAAATTATTCTTTTTTTTCAAAATTAACCTTCTTGTCTGAAACAAAATGCATTCTTTTGGATCAGAATTCATCTATTTCAGTTAAAGATTCATAATTTTAGTTTAAAATGTGTTTTTTTTTTCTGAAAAATTAATTTGTTAACGGGAAATTTAACTATTCCATTTTTGGTTGAAAACTGATATCTTTTAGTTCAAAATTCAACTATCTAGTTGAGAATTCATGTGTTTTGATGAAAAATCGTCTTTTTTGGTAGATATTTTATCTTTTTGGTTCCAAATACAACTATTTGTTTAAAAATTTACCTATCTTCTTTAAAGTGGAATATTTTTGCTATGAACTATAAGAATTTGAAAAGGTTCAAATTGAATTTAATATAGGACCCACATTAATTTTACCTAAATATGCACTTTGTTTTAAGTATAAGAAGATAAAATGGAAATTTTTTTGAATCATTATTTAAATTCATAGCCTAATGTATTTTAATGAAATTCTCTTCATTGTAAAATAAGTTTTTTCATTTACTTGAAACGGCCGTTTAAAATAGTAACCAGCAATACACCAATGAATTTAGTAGGCATTACCAATTCCTATAGTAGATATAGTTACTACTACCAATTAGTAGTTTTCTACTAATTCAGATTTAGAGAGTGGAAAGAAAATATCATCATAATCTATTTCAGTTTATAAATTTTTGAATGTATTACTTAATATTTAAGTCGTTTGCTCCTTGTAATATGTGGGCTGACAACGTTCCTGATCGCATTGCGTACGTATTTCAGAATTGAAATTTAAAGAATGTTTTTCATAATATTGAATACTTCTATAATTATAATGCGGAATTTTATTTTATTGTAATTAAAGAACAATTATAACAGTTTTATACATACATATTTGGTTTGAAACAATGTCGACTTTCAATTAACTGAAAGTGATAACATTAATATCTATTCTTCTGATTTAAAATCCAATTTAAAAAATATAAGAAAGTCATTGATATTAATTATAATATTATGATATTTAGTATTTCATAATAATTATAATTTTATGATTAAATAATACACTACAATCCCAAACCGCACCGTCAACTGCATTTTATATAATTAACTAACATTTATTAGCAATTTCTTTTGCAAAAATGGAAACATCATATACAAATTAGTCAGGAACAACAAAACAAAAACTGCAGGAAATGAATAACAATGCGCGATACACGCATATAAAAACTTGAACAGTTTTTGGCGATTTTCCCGGCTTTATTTATTTTGCAGTTAACGGTGTTTTCTCAAATCACGGCAGTAACACCAATCTGGCATTACGTCGAGTCTCGAGGTCCCGCAAAAGTGCCAGTCTACGAAAAAGAAAAGGCATAATTGCGTTTTTTTATTACGTATGTTACAACTTAGGTTGGCTAGTATACAATAGTGTTTTTGGAACAAGAACGACAAGACACTTGATATAATTTTTAAGTGGAATTTATCGTTAAGGTGTTCTGGCAACTTAGAAATATGACTACGATCAAGATTAAGTTGGTACTTTTATTTTGAACATTTCAGGGACTTCAGCTTGAGAAATTATAAATTCCAAAATATCTCAGAATCTAAGTTTCAAATCTATTATTCAGTATTGGAAATCTGATCAGCTGTGGAGTATCCTCGTCCTCCATTACTATTTTAAAATTCTTTGAGATTGGTGAACGGTTTCCTAATGTAGTTTCGTGGATTTCTTCTGGGGTCATTTCTTCAACCACGCGGCTGTACATGTTTATTTTTGCCCGTCTTAGAACGGAACCGCTCATTGTATATATTCCACGAAGTTTTGTATTACTCTCCACTATTGCATATACATCACCATTGGACGTTGATAATACAGTTTGTTCTTCAGTTGACATAGGCAGACGGCCAGAAGTTCCTGCTTTCAATACAACTGGTTTATCCTGAGGAAAAGTGTATCTTCGAATTTCAAATCGCCGCAACGGATTTTTGTGCGGAATAAGCCGCACGAATCTGAGTTCTTCAGGTTTATATTTAAGTATGCGTAAAGAAGAATAATTATTGGCAGGAGGAGACCTGGACCTGTGTCGAAGTAGAGGCTCCTCAGGAGGCAAAAACCTGTTCGAAGAACCCGGAGAATGAGGTCTGGCAAGAGAGTAAGAAATTCCTGAACGAGGAACACCAAGGTCAGGGTTTGATATCTGCGAACTTAAGTCTGAAAAAAGAAATTGGGCTTCACATTTTCTTAAATTATACAATTGTATGTTTAAAGGGTTGTCCTTGTTGGCTTAATTTAAAAACTGTTCTTGCAGAAAGTTTAATTTGCTTAACCTTTTTAGTTTTTAGGATTACCTAGCCCCGGGCAGAGGGTCTTATAGTTTTGGCCAGGCGTCCGATCGCACCGGATCGTATTGAAACGATAAGACTTGTATAAGATCGAATAGGACCAAATGAAATAAAAAAATCCTTGATAGGATAAGGTAGGACAGGAACAGGCGAACAGGAAAATTCACAATTTTGAAAAAGTCCAGGATGGCGGTAAATTATAAAAAATAGGCCATTTGTGCAGATTTCAATAAAATATTTTGAAAAATTGCTGTAAAAACAAGCATGGCTTTACATTTTAGAGAGTACCCAGTGATCCCAGAATACTAAGCTCTCGAAAAAATCTAAGATGGTGGTCAGATAAAGATTAAAAAAGTGGCTTATTTATACAGTTTACAAGGAAGTATTTTCAATTCTGGTATAAAAAAACCTGTCATTTCTGCACATTTCTGCACTTTTTCAATTCAATCCTTTATTGTTCAATAATTTCAAATTGAATTGGCTGAAAATTTCCTTATTTAAGCTTGACAGTTTATAAAATACACAATTTCAATCTGGTAGCGTAGGCATTTTAATAGTTTTATTTTAAATTGAATGAAAGTTTTTTTTAAAGACATTTGTACCATTTTTCGACTATTGAATGCCCTAAGAGCAAAATTTTAAAATTCCAATATTATATTACGATTTTATAATTCAATAGTTTTGCAGATTGAAATGTGAAAACTTAAAAATTTAACCATTTTTTAGTTCGAAACAGGGGAATTTTTGAAAGTGTACAATTTTTGGTTCAGAATTAGGATCTTTAAATTCGAATAATTTTTAGATTTGAAGAGGGTAGATGTTAAAAATGTTTAAAACAATTTGCCACGTTTATGAGGTAAAACTTCAATATTAAACAATTTTCCGACTTTTTTTAAGGAAGACGAAAAATCAAAAAGATGACGAACTTTTTTACATGGTAGGGGAAAAATTTGCAATGAAAAAATTCATAATTAGAAATTCAAAAAATTAAAATGTAAACAACCTTTCGACTCAAGAAAGGGAAAACAAAAAAAGCGATTTTTTAATTTGAAGGGGCAACATTTATTTTTGAATAAGTTTCAAGTTCGAAAGGGGGAACTCTTACGAATTGAACAAGGTTTAGGCTTGAGAAGAGGAAAATTAAAAAATTAAACAATAAGTTTATTTGAAAGGCTTGAAATTAAAAAGGTAACGATTTTTTTTACTTGAAAAGGATAACATTTGAAAAGTGACGATTTTTTTACTTATTGCTGCAGCTTTCAATGAACTATTTGAATAATGTGCTAGAAAAGAAGTTTAATTTCAGAAATCATTCAGTGTTAAAAGAATTCCAAAACAGGGGTTGATTGATGCCAACCCCTGGCAAGTCACATTGCAGCAACTCTTATTTTGAAAAATATAAAGTCCGGAAAAAATTGGCAAACACGTGACTTGCCGGAAATGTGACTTTGAACACTAAGGTGAAAATTAATTTGAACTTCAAATCCGAGGATTTTACGGTGTTCATTTAAAGTAGTCCGGCTATTGGACCGGTCTGTTGAAAAGTCATAAAAATTAGTTTTTTCTTACAGAGAAATATGTCCTCTTTCGCATAATGTCCTTTTTAGGGGCCCTTTCCAGGTTACAATTTGAATTAACTCTGTTTAAAGTCGTATCATAGAACATGGGATCTTATGGAGAGGCCTTTCGCGGGCTCCAAAAATGGTTGATTTCGGCTTTAAAATACGTTGAAAATTGTCAGAAAAACTGTTTCGGAGACAGAAAATATAATGTGAAATTTGAATTACTGCTCATTTGTACTTGCTTCCAAGTTATTTGAGGTCAATTTTAGCAAAACATACATGACGAGAACGGTGTGACGTTGACTAAGGTTGGCAGCACAGCTTCTGCGATTCATTTTTATGTTGGTTATTTATTCTTTTTATAACATCACGCACCTTTTCTCGCCGATTAGCTTCCGATTCCTTAATTATTCGTCCCTTTTTATGCTTTTTATCTCGCGGAAACACGGTGCCGCTCTTCAACATAAATGTTTTGCCGGCTTATTGCAGGTTATGTTTACGTACTCGACTCGAGTCAAATGAACATTTAAATTTACATTTTGTTGATAAATAAAAATATTTTATTTATATTGCTCAGTATGAAAATTTAATACTCAATTTATTAATCGATGAGCTGGTCATATTTTGGATTTAATTCCAAATACCAGAAAAAAAAATTGACGTAGCTTTGACTAGCTTTTCCAGTAGCCGAACTACTTTAAGAATCAGCGTTATCCGTCTGTTCTCGCGGGCTCTTTCGGCTTAGAAAGTATTTCCATCTGGATCTTTCGATGTTGTGGACGACTGAAGTGTCCGCACTCTTGACTAACTGGGTTACCCTGGCGTCTTTCTGCACATTCATGATGTTTTAGTACTCCAGTTTTAACATATACGTCTGGGCTGCCAACCATTTGAGGATTGATGATGGTTCTGCGGATGTTCCGGGTATCCATACCATGAACTCGGCAGGCTTGAAAAGGTCCTTAGAATAATTGGATTTGATTCTCGGACCTTTCCATGGTTTTGAAACGCCTACTGCCTCCATGAGCCATGTCCTGGACATTTGATCTGAGCAGATGACGGTAAGCGAGTTGTTTTTAAATTGGCAGTCCTCAAATCTTAGGATAATGTCACCAACCTTCACACCGGCGATTCCGGTCTCGACGGGTCCCTCAATAGCCATTGCTGGTTCTGTGTTGAGCTTCTCTTGTGGGAATCCCTGAGGTACTATATTTCCTCTTCCCAGGGCCTTTTTGGACCCAGCATCCTCAGTAGCGTTAGCCTCATTTATGAGACTAATTAAAGTCTCATTCCCAGCCATCCGTACCACTCGAGGTGCTAGGAACCGTAAAGGCTCATTGTTGATTTAAAGGCGATTTGACCACTTCATTGGTTTCCATCTTGTCGAGAGAAGAAGTATTCAAGGAGAGTTTCATTGCAGACTTCCCTCTATGTGTTTTTTTTTGTTGCATGTACGGGATTCATGTTGTTCCCTCGAGCAGCTAGCGAAGTAAAGGGTCCGTCTCCACAGACTCCCGCTCTATTAGGATAAGGCAATTTACTCCCGGAGGTTGTCCGGTATCAGTATACCATATGAGTCACCAAACCCTGGTTACATTTAACCTTTGACACTGAAGTTAACGTCTTGGTTTAGGAAGTTGTTTTGTGAGTTGAGAGTCGCCCAAAATTCGCTGCTCAGTCAAATTCACGCTGATACTTCCATCTTACTGAACACGAACTTCTAACTATTATGGACATAGGAATAAGATGCTGTAGCCGCATGCTTTCTAACTTGAGTGCGGGGATTGATGATGAGATACAAGGGGGAGTTGAATATGTTGAGTAAGTGAGGCAAGGAGAACAGTCTGCGCTTTCTTTCGCAATACTGGTTTAGCACACCAAGATGGTAGACCGCCCCGCTCGTTAATTTAACTCCACTACAAAATGCCTAGTCCCTTCCTATTCCTGTCCACCCAGTTTCACCGACGAGCCTACAATAAGCCTACCTGGAATAAGCTAGCCCTAATACGAGAGTAGCCTAATTTCGCGTCGGCGTAAAAGTTTGCTTATTCTAGGCAGGCTTAATGAAGGTTCGCCGGTGTAACTGGGTCCCACGTCTATGCTACCCATCAACATTCTTCCTCCTTCACATTGCAAAGAAAAATTTACTTCTCCACCCTGAAGATTGGTGGAGTTCACGATTTCCATAGAGAAGGATATTGTATTGATATATTTTCAATGTTAAGGGCCGCGCTGTTCTGCTTAGTAAGATTGCATTTTAACTTTTAAATTTTGAATAGGTGACTGATTAAAAACCTTTTAAAAGTTTTATTGTTTCTGATGTGCAAGGTGCGCGTCTAATTCCGAGCGCTTGATGAAATTGGAATTTATAGAATTATTCAGCGGCGTTAATAAGCAGACTTAATTATGTGCTGACAATGCCAATTATTATTTACTTAATTATGTAAATGCTTAATAAGAAAAATAGATATTGCATATTGACATCTAAATCTAAATAAAGAATCTATGTAAATTATTATCTAAAAACATTTCCTCCAAACGCGACTTGTAGCGGTATGGAATGCAGGCGTGTCAAAATGCAATTGTGTTTTGGAATAAGCCATAACCGTGAAGACTTATAATTTAGACTTTAGGAAAGGGATTTGTGTAAAAAAATATTATTTGACTTTGGACAGAGAATTTTTGACATCATACAGGAATTTTCGAAAATAATATTAATAATTTTAAGCTTGCAAATGTAATTAGAATTATAGATATATTTTATTATTATATTGAACGATAGATTTGAGAATAACCCTCAAGGATAACATGAGAGTAGAAAAAATCCTCTCTTCGAATTAGAGGAAAAACTTAGTAAGGTAATGATAATGGATTTTATCAACAATTTAGCAGATGAATATTCTAGTGCTCCATTAGATTATATAAGACATATACACCTTAGTTGTTGTCTCTTGAATTGTAGGCGTCAAGTTTGTTATCAGATATTGACATTTCATCAGAGTCAGTTTCAAATAATTTATGTTCTAAAGTCAAAATTATAGTTATTTACGCAATTTTTTATATTTGATTGATTATTTTCCTCTCAAAGCTAAAAATTATAATTCTTTTAAAAAAATCTCTATGCCATAATGAGGATCACATTTGACAAGCAGCAAGTCACATTTGTGGCATGTCAGGGACGCGGATAGTTCTATTGCGGCATCTCTCCTTCAAAAAAAATTTGATGTTTACAAAAAATTCTCAAAAATTAGTGGTGTGACTTTAACCATTGCTGTGTCCAATAACAGAGGTGTCTTTTTGCAGTTTTGTCAATTTTTTATAGACTTAAAGTGCGGTAATGCGACTTCCCGCAAATGTTACATGCCGCAATGTGACATGTCGAAACATGACTTGACGCAACTACATTACCTACCTTACTAATATTTTTAACGACATGGAAGTTACCTGTTTTGATTTTAAGGATTCCAAAATTCTTTGAGATTGGTGAATGGCAGCCTAATGGAGTTTCACGGATTTCTTCTAGGGTCATTTCTTCAACCTCACGGCTGTTCATGTTTATTTTTGCCCGTTTCTGATAGACATCTCTTGTTGTATACATTCCATGAAGTATTCGTTTACCATCCAATATTGCAAAGACGTCACCATCGGACGTTGATAATACCGTTTGTGTTTCGGTTGGCATAGGCAGAAGGACCTGATGTTCTCCTCTTACTTCAATTGGTAAATCGCGAGGAAAAGTGTACCTTCGAATTTCAAATCTTCGGGAGGGATTTGTATTAGGAATAAGCCGAATAAATCTAAGTTCATTAAGTGTATACCCCAGTATAGATAAAGAAGTCTGGCTGGCAGCAGGAGACCTGGACCTCTCACGAAGAGAATGCTCGGCAGGGGGCGAAGAACTGTTCGAAGAACCCCGAGCATGATGTATGTCAGGAGAATAAGAAATTTTGGAACGAGGAAAACAAGGCTCAGGTTTTGAAGTCTGTAAGGTCAACTCTGCAAACATTAAACAGGGCTATACATTCTCTTAAAGCAGATAATCTTATGTTGGTAAGTAATTAAAATCAACCTGTACTTAAAAAGGCTAGCCTAATTCTCTTAAATTATAATCTAATTCAATCTAATTCAAATATAATTTGAGTTTCGACCTGCTAGTCTATTCACAAACATCACTTAACATTTAGAAAGATATTAAGAAAGTTCTTGAAACTTGGCCCAGATGGAGGCTTCGGAATCTACGACCACGATCGTTTTTGGAACGATTGATCCCAACGCAACTGGAGGTATATGTCATTCGACTCGTCCCTTTCCACAATACCGGAAGACGATCGAGTTTAGCAAATCACGCTATAGAATCAACGGTGCGCGCGCACAAGTTGGTCAGTTTTTACATTTTTTCAATTTTTTGGGGAATATGAAATTCAACGAAAATACCTATCAGAATAAGAATCAAGACCCTAAAGATCAATATTGGTTTAGATACTGCAAGACTTTACAAAGAAAATGGCAATAAACCTTATCTTTTTAATGGCCTTACCATCTTCAAAGGTTCTAATAACATATTTTGTTCTGAAACGATTTCCGTAAAAAATTATAATTTATACTTTAGGAAATTAGGAATTCGCGCAAATCATTTTAATTCTGCTTTAGAAGCTGCAGAAATCTTTTACATTTTTAAAAATGTTTAGAAATCTCTTGAAGTATTTGAAAATCGTTTGAATTTATTAAAATATTTTGAACTCTTTACAATAGACCGGTAAACAATTACTAATTGACCGGGAATTTGGAACGAATCATCGGGGAAATACGTTGTAAATATTTTAGATAATCGGATAGTCGGACAAATTGTAATTTGCTGAAAGCTTAAAAATGTACCTAAGATTATTGATATATTGTATCATTATTTACCAATAGAATTCAGGATAACGGCCAAGGATATAACGAGAGTAGAAACAATCCTCATGTTCGCAATTAAGAGTAAACACGGATTAATGTATTAATGAAGGATTTGATTGAAAATGTAACTGATGAATATTCTAGTACTTTATTAAATTAGATAATGAGATAGTCGTTATCTCTTAGATTCTAGGCATCAAGCCTGTGCTTATCAGATGTTTACATTTCATTAGCGTCAGTTTCATGGGAAAAATTACTAACTAAATTGCTTAAAACTAATATCACAATTTATATAATATCTTACGTTTCATCGAAAGCTGTCGTTTACTTTGAATATAGATATATGACCGTCCGCGAAGATAGAGTTTTAACGCGAAAACATCGATTCTTGGTATTTTACATCAATCGATAGTTTTTTATTTGCTCTTTTATAATAAAAATTCTTATTCCTATATCTGAAAAATTCGAATTGCTATTAAATCATAATTCTGAATTTGGTACAGTATTTAAAAAAAATTATTTTCTTTTAAATTAGAATTATATTCCAGCACTTTTGTTTCATGTTAAAAAGTCCCTATTCCAAATAAAATCATAATTGTTCACGGAGATTTAGTTTTAGATTTAATTTGTTGAATCCCCATGCAAACTCAGAATTAAAATTCTTCTATTAAATTCCCTATACCAAGTCACAATTGAATTCATATCCAAGATTCCCTGTTCTAGGTCAGAATAATATTTATTTAACAAATTTTAAATTGTAATTTAGAACTACAGTAACTTTCTTCTTCCGAAATTTGTATTAGGAAAGTGTAAAATCCCCATGAACTCTGACGCGTAAAAGGGATCTTCTTAAATTACCTTTTTCTAAATCCGAATTAAAATTCCATTCAAAAATTCCCGTTTGATGTCAAAAATTTCCAGTTCCATAAAAAATTATAATTCTTTACAAACGTCCTTACCCTGAAGTGAAAATAATAATTCTTAACGTAAATTTAAGTTCTAAAGAAATCCTAGAATAAAAATTACAATTTTTCTAGGAACTTCTCTGTACAAAGCCCAAATTCTAACTCTGCGCAGAAGTTGCCTCTTTTAAGGATAAAATTATAATTTTTCACGAGAATTTCCTTTTCTCATTGTCAAAATTACATTTCTTAACTGAAATACCCTGTCCCAACTAAGACTTTTGTAAATTCCAGTGTTTCGTTTAGCGAGGGAATTTTGAGCAAGCAAAGACTTCTCGCAACAAAAATTCGGAGACAACTATGATAAAGTTTTTTGTAATGTTTTAGATCAAAATATTTGATATTTCAAGAGTAGTTATGATTTTAGTTAATGTCAGTACTTGAGTTTTCGATTGTACTATAGACTCTGAGGGTTACCGCCGCGTCACCTTCTCTCGCTAGAGATTTTTTGCTTATAATACGATATAATATGAATTTCTTAGTGAATAACAATTTAACACACAACACGTTTATTGCACTTTTTCTGATTCTTTTTTTTTTAACTAAAACAGATTACTAAGTCCATAAAGCTTCATAGGAGATTTTACATCCTTGTGTAAATATTATATTAAAATTAATTGCATCATTTTTAGCTAACTAAAAGTTATGTAATGAAAAAGTAACGATTTTTCGTTTTATATTAATATGCAAAATATACGATTTAATAGCGAAACACACAAAAACAGCAAAGCAGATTTTTACCTTGTTTGGATTTCGAAATTTCTTTCACAATATACAGAAAGGGTCCCAAAAATCTACACATGAGTGAAGAAAAGCTCTTTTAAATATGGTTTGAGTTTTTTGAAGTACGCCATCAAGTAAAGGGAAGCTTGAGGTTTCGCGCGTCCAAAAATTATGCATTTTTTTATTACTTTTTTGACTGTGTTGTTTCCGCTTGTGCATTGCTTGACAGTCTTCATGCATTTCTTTTAAGTGTTGCTCTGCTCTGTTTAGAAATCCAGAGGACGATATTGTCGGCAAATTATTCATCGCAAAGAACTCACCATTAAAATTGAAAGAGCATCAAAGGCCGAAACCTGGAATACACCACAAACCTTTTCTCTACACGAAAAAAGAATTATTACTGAATCAGGAGAGCGCGTTTACTTGTCCATGTTTAGAACCATCATCTACTTGATCCAAGAACATTTACCTGACGCAAGGTATATTTTCTCGGATCAAGTAAATGCTCGTTGTGAATACGGACATGTAAACGCGTTTTGTTGGTTCAATGATGACTATTTTTTCGTGTAGAAATCGCCAACTCTTTCAATTATCTAGATACAACATTCTCAAACTCTGCCTGTTGAGAAATGCAATGGTCGATATTATACTAATCGCAATGATCTCACTATTAAAAATTAAAAGAGCATCAACGGCGGAAACTTATAATACACCACTTCGGTTAAAAGGCAGGAGAGTTCTATTCTCTCCTCTTAATTGGTAACGGATTCATGTAGGGAATAACCCAAGTAAATAAAGTTGGTTCGGTATAAATCCAAGTATGTATGAAGATGACTCACTGCCAGGCGGAGACCTGGATCTGACATGAAGAGGAGGCTCGGCAGGGGAATAAGAACTTTCCAAAGAACCTGGAGAATGAGATCTGCCAGGAGAACGAGACCTTCCAGGAGAATGATGTCTGTTAAGAGTATACGAAATTCAGGAACAAGGAACACTAGGAACTTCTTTTGAAGTCTGTGCACTTAACTCTGCAACAAGTAACATAGCTTTACATTTTCTTAAAGTAGACAATTGTACGTTGGTTAGATTGTCCCTTATTTACATTTTCGGAAAATCGTTTTCGCGATTCTGGTTTGAATGCCCAAAAATAGAATATCCTCTTAATTTTAGCCACATAAGTAATATTTACCCATAGCCCCTAGTACAAAGTGGATTATGCCAGAAAGATCATGTGCGGATCCAATATTTAGCTTAAAAAGATCACAGAAAAAACGTTGAAAGTAGGAAAGAAAGTTTTTTGTGCGTTAGTTGACCTACAAAAATCATTTGACAAGGTGGATAGAAGTAAAATTTTGGGAAGTCCTCAAAGAGTACCCTCACTCAAGATAGCGAGGGCACGTGGGTTAGCTTTCGCAGATAATAAGGTTGTTATAGCAGAATCAATCAAAGACTTGCAAATAATGCTGAGTTAACTAAATACAGGCATGGAGAACATGGACCTCAAAATTAAATTAAATAAAACAAAAAGCATAGTGTTTGAAGGAAAAGGTGAGAAAACAATGTGCAACATTGTCCTAAATGATGAGACAATAGAACAAGATGATAAGTACATTTATCTAGACAGCCCATTTACTAGTGACGAGAAGATAGATTGGGAGTTAGATAGGCGGATAAACGATTGTAAGAAGGTCATCGGTAGAGACTTGGACCTGTCAAGAAAAGGATAAGAGTAAGATTAACGCGATTGGCATAAAACCTCTACGTACAATGTTCGTGGCAGTATGCCCAGAGGCAGACCGCGGAAAGAATGGTTAGAATTTATGAATAAGATCTTAATCCGTATAATTTGTAACGTTTGAGATGAAATTCAAAAAAAGCAGCCCAGAAAGCCCATGGTATCAAGTTTTGGATCGGATTATATCGTATAATATAGAATCGGATTAAATCATTTGGAATCGGATATGTTCAGACAGGGCTGCATAGAATCGAATGGGAACAGATATGATCAATAGAAAAGGATAAGGTTGGACTGAATCCGATTCAATCGAATAAGATCATATCAAATTGGATACGATCGGACAAAAATGGATCGAATATGGTAGAATCGGAATAATATAGGATCGGATCTGATAGATTCGGCTAAGATACAAAGTGTGGCTTTAGAAAGCATCTAATAATCTGGTTTAAAATTTAATTTTCAAGCCTTAATAGTGAAATAATTAAACTAAAACCGCACCAAATAAAATAATTTTAGATTTAAAAATTATAAATGAAGAAATTTCAGTCGCTCAAACTGTTAAGATTTCAAATTGAAAGTATTAATAGTAGAACAATTTTCAGTTCGTTTTTCTCAATCTCTTGAATTCTGAATGCGTCATATTCAAAATTTTCAAATATTTAGATTATGTTATGATTTATAATTTAAAACCTTTGCAGATTGAAAAGAAAAAAACTTAACATGTTAACAACTTTTTGGTTCAAAACTGTGGATATTTTAAAAGTAAATTATTGTTTGATGTATGTACAACTTTTCTGTAACTTGAAAAACAATTTTCGTTCATGAAAAAAAAATATTTTTTAAAGTGAATTTCCAAATTATTTTCCAATTTTTTAGTTGAAAGAGGAAAAATCTTATAAAGTCGAATTTTTTTACTCAGTAGTTTGGAAAAGTTTATTTAAAAGAAGTTTTCAACTTAAGGGAGTGAAACTTAAATATGAAAAAAATGTTATATAAAAATATAAAAATTTAAATATTTAACCATTTTTTATTTGAGAGTCGAAGAATTAATAAAAGTAACGAATATTTTTCATATGAAAGTTTTTTTGTTTGGAAGTAACGAATCTTTTCACTCATTTCTGCAGTTTTTGATGCACTATATTTAAAAACTGGGATAGAAAAAGTAGCTTCACTTTAGAAAGCATTCAATGATCCTATACTTCGCTAGAAAATCAAGTTTATTCTAAAGAATTTTGGATTGATATTGGACCTTCACAATTTTGAAAAAAGTTTAATATGGCTGCAAAAATACTTACTATTCTATTAATATTATTCTCTCTACAATACTATTCTCTCACTCCCCCGACAATTCGGGTAGTGTCATGCTTACCCCTAGAGGCTCGCCGAAAGGGAAATAGCTTAATGATATACATATACAAGTTTCTTGGTTTTAGTTAAAGCCAATTACTGTCATCTTTTAATATTATACTAAAATTGATAAAAAAGAAAGCCCTTCTTAATTACTTTCTTTTTTAAAATTTCTGCCAAAATTTCCCAGACCTTTTTCAAGATTTCAAATGCCTAATATAAATGCAAAAAGGTTTTCAGGTGATATTTATATTCTGTTTCCAGAAAGTTTTTGAGACTTAAGTGCAATGGTGACTTGGAACAGGACATTTTTGTTAAGAATTATAATTAAAACTTTAGTGCAGGGATTTTCCTAAAAAATGATTATTTCACTTGGAACAGACAATGTTTTATATGGAACAGGAATTTTTGAAAATAATTGTAATTCTACTTTAGAAGAAGGAAGTATAAAAAGAAGTCCTGTTAAAGTTAAAAGTTTTAATTCTTTTAAAAAATGGAATCTTTGACAATTTTCAAAAATCTCTTGAAATATTTTAAGCCCGTTTAAATTTAAGCAAATCCTTTGAACTCTTTTCGATTAGCCGAATAAAAATTAACAGTTGACCAGAAATTTAATATCATCCTCATAACCTCAGTAAATTATATAAAACATATATCCCATAGTCCTTATTTTTCAGATTGCTGATTTCGAATTGGTATTTATCAGATATTTGTATTTCATTTGAGTCAGTATCAAGAAAAAAAGCCTGATTAAATTTGTTAAACTGATATCACAATTTATATAGGCCGTGTCTAAGTTTACCGATATTATATATTTCCTTGTTCTAAATCAGAATCTGAAATTATTTTAAAGATTCCCGGTCAACGTGAAAAATTCCCTGTTCCAAATCAAAATCTATTGGATGACCATTAGCAAAGACATATTTGGTTCAGTAATGTTGCGGCTCAAGTAAAATTTGGCATCATTTGAAACTTAGGCTTTAAGGAGGTACGGTCACGAACGCACTTTTCTTACGGATTTGTTTAAACTTTGACCATAGGTTCATTGGAATGTTATCTAAACGTTTGCGAAATTAAAAAAATATTGTCCTCTCCTGAGCTGAGATAATTAAGATCAAAGTTGAACCCTTATACACGTAAAGCCTATCCCAAGTATAGGAAAATGGTACATTTCTAACTCTAACTCGTAAATTATTCTTACCGTTTTTTCAAAAACTAATATATGTTAGAAGGGCGTTTCATGAAGATATTAAAAAAATTTCAGAATTTTTGTCCTCTTAGTTTGAGAATGAGAGGTATGCAAAGTTTGAGAATTTTGAATCATTCGAAAAATAAAACAAGCACGTGGTAGCCATCAGGCAACGCTGTCGGAAATTTTGTTTTTTATAAATTTACCTTTAACTACTAATCGATCTGTCATTTTCAACAAATGTCACGTTTTCATTTAAAGTCAAAGAGCACAACTGTCAAAGCAGACACCATGAAAAATGCGACGTTGCCGCGTCTACGCTGAGATCTTAAAGATTTAGTGTGTACTCGTATGTATATACAACTTCTCTATGTGTAGTGTACAACCATAGCCAAAAATTTTCTCTTAGGTCTGCCAGGAAATTAATGAATTAGACATTATATCGGCATAATTAACTAATTTTTGTCTTTCTTCGACGTAAATAAGATACACAGTATCTATTTAAGGGTTAATAAAACTTATATCACTCAAACAGTATTATTTTCTGACATAGTCTTAGGACTAACTTTTCACAGATAGTATCCGCGACCGTACCTCCTTCAAGGACCTCTATTTGGAAGTTACTTCTTAGTTCGTTCATAGCCGATAGATGGCCATTAACGGATGCCGAGATTTTCACTGCGCATGTGCTGTAAAGCGCGGGCATATTTGAAATCAATAAATACTATGAATAATCATACAGATAAATATTAACAAACATTTTTTAATATTTTTTAAACCACTTCAAATGAATGATAGAAATACCTAGCTTCTAAAAAAAATGTAATAATAACCTAATGCAACCAGTGTATATTATATAATTTTAAATGGTCCCGCCCTTTTTGGCACATGCGCAGTTGGAAACGTCGTATTTTCAACATAACCTTAAAAAATGTCATATTTCATGTGCGCTATCATCCTTTTAAGAATTACTAATGTCTGTAATTTTATTTTCCTTATTAAATGTTTCTCAGTGCAATATTATTTAATACGAATTATAAAGTAATATGTGCAACATCAACTTGTAATATCTTTGAAATGAGTCAAGTCAGAAGTGACAAAAAGACTCAATTAGAACCATTTGAATCCGTACTTTGAGTTCATTTAGAAACCAATGATCATTTTGGGATCCTTTTCAGAAAGAGAAGTTCCTTTTTGTTGCAGCTCCAATGGAACCAATAATTGGTTCTAATAGAAATCCAGATTTTTCTGCGCTGAAATAATAATAATGGTAACACAGCTCCACAAAAAAATCGAGAAAGGTACCCTTGGAGTACGACTATGTCTATCATAAGTTTTCGGGGTCGCTGAATCCGAATTCGGGGTCCGTTTGGCTCCATCACGTCCAGCTCCGTGACACTCTGAAATGAAAGTGACGGAAATGTTGAGTACGGCCGAGGGTGGCGCTGGCTGTACTTTTAGGCCGAAAATTATTCAAATGCATGGGGAAAGTGTGAAAAATGTGAAATTTTGTGCTTTTGATATTATCAAAGCGGACCTTTTAAACTTCTTGTAGCTTTAGACTTAAGTTTTAAGGCTTTTAGACTGAAATTTTATCAAGTTTTTGTTTGTGGTGTACGAGAATACTGGAGAGAATTTTGCCGAAAATTTCGCTGAATAGTTTGCCTTGCGAATTTTGAAGATCTCAAGAGAATAAAAAAGTTTTCTTATAATTCCTGGTAAAATTTGAATAATGTTTTATGTGATTTATGAGAATATTGAAAAATGATTCTCTAAAATTTCGAAAAATAATGTAGAAAATTTTAAAGCAAAAATTTTCAATTCTGCACGTTTACAACATTTTACAAAAAATCCGTGTTAGTTCAAGAAATATTAAGAAGTTTCGCACAGATTTCATAAAATTTCAGACAAAATGTCGATTTCATAAAATTAAAAAAAAATCGATTTTTAAAGATTGCCAAGAAGAAATTTAGAATCTTTTTAAGAATGAAAGGTTTCAACTGAAATCTTTTTCTCATTTTAAAATTTGTGAAAGGTTTCAAGAGAATAAACAAGTTATTTTCAGATTCCTGGCAAAATTTAAATGAGTTTTTATTTTGAAAAATTAATAAATAAAAAATTGTTCTTTTAAAGATTCTTGGGAATACTGAAATAAATCTTATTTTGCAAAATTTATATAAAGATGAAATTGAATAACATTCTTAAACATTTCAGAAGATTTCTAAATTTGACAGAAAAGTTTCTGGAAGATTTTAAGGCAAATTTTTCATTTTGCAGAATTTAAAAAAAAATTGAGGAAAAATTCTACTAATTTGAAAACATATTGAGAAGTTTTGAAAAAAATTTCAAAAATAATTTAAAGCTTGGAACGATTTCAAGAAATTTATATCAAAATGTAGATTTTTGAAGATTTTGAAAAAAGGTTTTTAAGAATTCTGAAAGATTTCAAGAGAATAAAAAAGTTATGGTAAGATTCCTGGGAAAATTTAAGCCATATTTAATTTTGAAAAATTAATTTTAAGATAAAATTGAAAACAATTGAAAACACTTTGAAAGGTTTCAAAAATTGTCGAAAAAGAATTCTCAAGATTTAAAACAAATTTTTTCATTTTTAGCAGCATTTCAAAAAAAAAAATTGTAACTTGAAACAATTTCAAGAAACTGAAAAAAAATGTTGATCCTTTCAGTTTCGAAGAAAAGGAACTTTTTAAGAGTTTGGAAAGGTTTCAAGAAAATAAAAAAGTTTTTCTTTAAAGAGTCCTGAGAAAATTGAAATGATTGCTTATTTTGAAAAATTAATTTTAAGATAAAATTTAAAATTACTTCAAAATATTTATAACAAAACAAAATTAATTATTTTCTAGCTTGAAAAATATATATATAAATTTTTATAATTTAGTTCAATCAAGCGTTAATTTCAAATTTCAAAAATCATTATAAATGTCAATAAAAATAAAATTCAATGTAAAACATAAATTTTTCAATGCAAAGTGGTCATATCCTATGTTTTCGAGGTCGCTGAGTACGAATTCAGAGTTGTTGTGATGCATTTAAAAAATACATGTTTTACATAAAATTACCAATTCACCGTTTTTGTTTAAGGTTAGGGACGATGCGTGACGTTTCACCTTCAATCAGCGATTTTCATGTTTTTAAGGTTATGGACGAAATCTGACGTGATGGAGCCAAACGGACCCCGAATTTGGATTCAGCGACCCCGGAAACATATGATAGACATAGTCAGACTCCAGGGGTACTTTTCTCGATTTTTTTCGTTGAGCTGTGTAATATACATGTTAATGGTAATAATAGAGAGCTTCTCGCTCGTCTACGCTTCGTTATTGCAAACTCACGCTTGGATAAAAAGACGTTTCACTCCTTGGTACACACCATACTTGATGTAATAAAGGTATGATTCACAAGTTTATAACTTCTGAAATTTGAGGTTAGTTTGACGCGGCCATAATCGTACACTGTCAACTGCGCATGCGCATGCGCGCAGTAAAATTATGAGCCCATCATACTCCTAAGAGTATTATGGACGCATTATCGTACTGCGCGCATGCGCATTCACTCCTGTTGTTTAAAGGGCTACTTTCATAACTTAAAAGGCACCGATAAAACGCGTAAATCATGCCTGTTTTACATAGAATGTGTTAATTTAAATAAAAATGAGAAAGTTTAAAAATTATACAATAATTAAAAATGTCGAATTATTAAAGTTTACTCCGTAGAATGATATTAATATTTTATCATAAAGGCAACCAAGGCATAGCAGCTATAGTTTCGTGAACCTTGATGACACGGAGCGACACAAGGATTACGTAAGTTTCTAACTTCATTCTCACTTCACTTTTACTAGTAGATTTAATTCTTTCAATTGTTTATATATAATTTGCCCTAATTGTTTTTAGTGAAAGGGAACTGAAAAGGTTATGTATTTGACCTTCTGGAATAATATGCACAGGATTTCAGTGGTGGACTGGATATCCAAATGCGCAGCATGGAAAGCATTCTTTGGGGGTGCCTAGGCTCTGATTATTAAAAAAAGAAAAAAAAGGTCATTGAAATTTAATGAACACGTGAAAGAATTACTGCAATATGTCAATAATCGCACATATTCTTTCCTTTGAGTTCAATAGTATTTACGTGATACCAAGATATTTAGAAAATATTTTCAAAGCAAATGAATATTTATAAAAAAAATGGTTAAAATTATTATATGCTGAAGAATTTTATTCCTTCACGGTGAGCTGCAAAGATTTGTGGATGTTTTGTTTTAAAAACAAATTTATTTTCTCATACGAACCAAATTGTTCATGAATATTTGTCAATCTTACAATAACAAGAGCAAATACTTCTCTTTGAAGTTGGATCAAGAACACAAATATATATTACGTAACTTCTGGGTAATCATTAAACATATTTAATCGAGGAATGGAAATTTCTGTAAAGCTAAAATAAGAGATTCGTAACTTGTGTTCATTTTTATCTGATTCAACGTCAGACCCAAGAATAAAAATTCCCAGATACCTTTTTTTATTTAAAATATTTTCGCTGCATTGAAATTGAATAATTTGGATAAATTATTCCCTGCTTGTTTATAAAAAGAGAATGACTCAACGGCAAATTTCATCAACTTTTAAAGGGTTATTATTTGAAAGTCGTTGTGCAAATGTACCAACATTTTTCTCGTGGAATGAAGGAACATTTTTTGTAGTCATCCTTCGTTGTTTCCGAGAAAAATGCAAGAATTTGATTTTTTGACAGAAAAAAATGCTCCTGACTATAAAAATGACAAACAGATTTAATAGGAATACAATGATTTGTAATACAATCGGAGGAAAAAAGATCAGAGTTCAAATTTCAAGGTAACTAAAGACTACAAAAGTCAATTTTCGTTACTTTATTATTAATTTATATCAACTTCAAACCTTTTTAAAGTCATATGCTCGTACTAAATAAAAAATATCAATTTTTCGATTACGTATTTTACTTTCCTATGTTTGTGGTTACTAACTGCAAAAACTTTATTTCAGAAAATACCTTACATTATTCAAAATATAATATCGTGCCTAAAAAAATATATATTTTAGCGTAATACGTATGTTCCTTTCTGTAAGTTGAAAGAATTTTCACAGAGGCTGATAACTTTTTCAAATATTTCAAAAATATGTCAAAGTGACATACTTCTAGATCGGCCTATCTGGGTCCTTTCTTCAACAAGGGACAACGTCGTACTTTCTTTCTTAGCACTCCAGGGATTTCGGCGTAAACAATTGCACATTAGAAAATACCTCAGAATCTAACTTTCAGATATGTTTAGTATTGGAAATCTGATCAAATTTGGGGGAGCGTCGTTTATCCTTACTATTCTAAAATTCTTCGCGATTGGTTTTTGAGGGCCTAATGGAGTTTCCTGGGTTTCTTCTATGGTCATTTCTTCAACCGTGCCACTGTCCATGTTTAATTTTGCGCGTTTTAGATAAATAGTTTTTGTTGAGTATATCCCACGAAGTTTTCTATTACATTCCACTATTGCAACAATGTCACCATCCGCCGTTGATAAAACAGTTTGTTTTTCAGTTGGCATAGGCTGAAGGACACTATTTTTTCCTCTCACTTTAATGGGCTTATCGCGAGGAAAAGTGTATCTTCGAATTTGTAATCGCTGAAACGGATTCGCTTTTGGAATAAGCCGAATAAATTTAAGTTCTTCAAGTTTATAGCCCAGTGGGAATGCGGAAAAATGATCGGCAGGAGGAGACCTGGACCTTTCACGTGATGCCTCGGCAGGAGAAGACCTGTTTGAAGAACCCACAACATGATGTCTGGCAGGAGGATGAGCCTTTTCAGAAGAACAATGTTTGTCAGGAGTATAAGAAACTCTGGAACGAGGAGTACCAGGCACATGGCTTGAAGTCTGTGAACTCAACTCTGCAACAAAGAACAGCGATTTACAACAATTGTATCATGGTCATAGTGGCCCTTATTTACTTGTTTTGACATTCTAATCCTAATGAAAAGGTATTGGTTTTATGTAAAATTGGACTTAGTCGGTTTTCATCAAGTCTCCACGTTTCAAGTCCCTCTGAGTCAGATAAAAATTATGTTTACGATGTTATCTGTCTGTCTATAGCCTGTCTTTAGTCTGTAATAAGGTATGTAGTCTGTAGGCACGCTAACTTTCGAAAAAATGATCAGATTGCATCGAGCTTTTGCACACTTTTTCAAGGCCTAAATGAAAAGGAAAAGTTCCTTAGCCAGCTACTTTGGACAAAAATTGTCAAGTTGTCTACAGAACGGCTACCAGAGAATCCTCGAAAGGAAGAGCAAAGGGGGGTCTACTCATCATCAACAACGCAAACAAATATAAAATGAAAACGGTATGTGCGGAAGAGGATTACATTTTTGTTAAACTTGAAGGTAATAGTTTCAATATAGTTATTGGATCAATACACTCTAGCCTTAATTCTAATTTTGAAAATTTTCTAGACAATATAAACGAAATAATCTTTGACCTGTCATTAAAATATCCGAAATACTCGATAATTACGCTAGGGGATTTCAACGGTAAAATTGAAGAAATAAATTAATTACAGAAGAAAACTCTCTGCGACAATTTAAATTTATATGACAATCGAGGATTTCCAAGGGCTGAGAGTTCCAACTCGATCGGATCACTTTCCTACAGCTTTGACGTTATTAGATCACTTGACTTCAAATTATTCGAACTATTCGAGCATCCCTTTTTTAAGTGGAATAGTGACTTTGCTTTTGAATTTGAAGAAATTATCCAGTACCCTCCAAATATTGACTGTTCAATGATGTCGATAGACGACCTTTCAAAAAATTTAATTAATGCTATTAAAGAGACAGCGACAGAACTTAACACGACTACAAAACCGTCTAAAAAACTGAAACGTTTGAAGCCATGGTTTGATACACAATGCAGAAAAAGTAAAGGAGAGCTGAAACAAGTATGTAAGCAATGCGAAAAACAAAAATTCAATCCTGATATTGTGTCGATTTATACGAACTGCATATTCAAACCTTCGTGAGACTTAAACATATGAGAACAGTACTTGAAATCTCTCTACTCAGTCCGGGATCGAAATTCTTACTTAATACCAATTATTAATTTTCGAAATCCTTATCTTAATTTACGTAAAACTCTTGATGAAACTATTTCAAGCTTGAAACATTCAAAAAATGGTAAGGACCCTGGTCCGGAAGGTATTAGGTATGCTTTTTTAAAAAGATTGCCCGGCAATCTGATCCTTTACTTGAACTAGTTATTTAACAAAATAATTGATGAAGAAAAGGTTCCAATATCGTGGTCTCAAACATTTTTTGAATGATACAGAAGAAAGTGGATGTCACCGATCCTGGTAACTACCGCCCAATTGTAGGTTTCAGGAGGGGGAGACTTTGCACGGATCAGATCTTTACCATTGACGCAAAGATTCAAAATCATCTGAGACTCAATGCAGGCAAACTTCTTGTACTCTATGCGGATCCCAAAGCAGCCTTTCCCTCAGTTAGCCATGATATTTCACGGAACAAATTAATCTCGAAAGGTTGTGCATCAAAATTCATTAGATTGGTAATAGATTTTTACTCTGAAGCTAATATTGGGATCAATGGAAATAAGGGCTTCTCTGCTTCGGTAGATGTAACGAAAGGGGTCATGAAGGGGAAGGTTCCAATTCCAAAAATGTGTACATTTTTAATTGCTTATTTACATGAATTTATGTATGCCAGAGGTATCAGAGGTGTATCAATAGACTATTTGTTGGGAGTATTGCTCTTAGCTTACGCCGACGATTTGGCTTTCTTTGCAGACTCCCTGATTGAAATGCGTAAGATTCTTGAAAGATTATTGGATTGCTGTAGGATAAATGAGCTTGAACTCAACATAGAAAAAAAATAGTAATCTACAGAAAGGGAGGTCGTGGTCATAACTAAAAATACCCACCTTTTATGTACGGAACCTCCGAGATTGATATTGTCCAAATGTATATCTACCTGGGCATCCCCTTCACCCAATCTGCATTTTGGTCAGGGTGAAAGATGAAGCTGTTCATGAATCTAACCGCGCTGTAGGAGCAACGATTTCTTTGATTCATGGATTAAAACTTAACTCATGGAAACCTATCGTTCGAATTTTCGATAATCTTGTATCCAGCGTTTCAATGTATGGCGGGCATATATGGAGTCTCAGGTATTTAGATATTATAGAAACAGTTTAAACCACTTTTTATAAGACAATCTTGCATGTTCCACAAAATAATGCTGGATATGCTGTTAGATTAGAAATAGGTGCATCCAAACTTGCAGTTAGAGTTTTTGTATCAATTCTCAGTTGGATAGAGAAAAATCTCAATATGTCCGATGATCGGTTCCCGAAGAAATTATATTTAAGATCTAGAGAACTGGATAGACTAAAAGATGATTGGTCAACCCTAGAGAAATACAACTGGGCTGGCCAGGTTAGAAGTTCATTTAAAAAGATTGGGATAGAGCATGGATAAGAGCCTATGATGAAATATTATATCTAGAAGATCTACAGCGATCTTACTCCTCCTCTGCTCTAATACTTTATCCTCAATAAACTTTGCGATAAGGACCAGAGAAATATATATCTCTGTCAAGAACACCATTCGGTTTTATCAGAATTATAGCGCAATTAAGTATAATAAATGAGTTAATACCTAGACTTATAATCAATAATAAAACCTGCAGTTTCAATCCTAATGGTTATTGTATATACTGTCATGGGAATAGTTTTAATACAGAACCTGTTTACCATCTTTTAGTAGAATGTACATTTTTTAATATTGTAAGATTTTCATGTACAAGCGAAAGTAGAGATCTATTTGAGGTAAGAAATGCCTGGCTGAAGATTCTAGATATCCCTGATAAAAATTTTTAAAACAACTATTATGTTTGTTAGTAAATTTCACGAATGAGCATTATAATTAATTATATAGTTCCAGGTTTTTTGATTTCCTTTCGTTGTAAGTACCGTTTATCTCCTCTGGGGTAGTGTTCACCGTCAACCTTTAATTTTAGTTTTTTTTTATTTATTAGAATATCAGTTTTAGAATAGAAATATAACCTATTTGTATGAATCAAATGTTTCTCAAACAAATCAAGCACTACTACTAATAGGTAAAAATCGTAAATTTCAATATTACGCCAAAAGGCGCAATATACGAAAAAGATCGAAAAGAGGACTTGTGAGAGTTTTTGTTTTATCCATAAAAAATATATCCGAGCGCAATGCGCGAGGTAACCCATTATTGAGCGCGAAGTGCGGAATCATTAAAAAAAATTTTTAAATGAATTCTGCCTAAATTTCACACAAAATTATTATTCTATTTGGGAAAGGGAACTTTTGACATAGAACAAAAATTTTTCATACATTTTTTTTATAAAAATCGGTTGAAATCTCATTAATTGACCGGGATTAATTAACAATCGACCCGGAATTTCAAATAATCCATATGGTAGGCATCTGGCAAATGTTCAAAATAATTGGAAAGTCGGACAATTTTGATGATCGAAAAGCTTAAAAATGTACTTAAAATGATAAATATATTTTATTATTATATTCACCAATAGAATTCAGGAGAACAGCCAATACTAATACGAGAGAAGAAACATTCTTCATTTTTTTCGAATCAGGGGAAAAACTTATTAATGTTATGATGAACAATTTGATTAAAAATATAATTGATGAATATTCTAGTGCTTCATTGAATTATATAGAACGTTAATCCGCTGTTCGTTATCTCTTAGATTGCAGACGCCACGTTTTTCCTTATCAGATATTTACATTTCATTACAGTATTTTAAAGAAAAAACACATTCTTACTAAATTTGTTACACTGATATCAACATTTATTTAATCTTTTACGTTTTAGTGATTTTAGTTACGAAATTCCATATCCCAAAGTCAAAAGTAGAAATCATAACGAGAATTTTTATTTAGTTATTATTTATGGAAATTTGCTGTTCTAAATCACAAATGTTTACGACAAAATCTACTTTATTTAATTTCTTTACAGAATAAAATGTTTATTCATTGAATGGTAATTCAAAATTATGCAACATTACATTTTCAACACTTATTTTTAATATAAAATTTGCCTTTTTCTTGAAGTTTCTAAAGATTGAATTTTCAATAGTTGGATTAAAAAAAGTGTAGAATATATTATCGCACTTAGAATACGAGTAATTTCATTACAATTATTGGCCTAAAATATCCGCTAAACATTTTTATTGATTTAACATTTATTTACTTGGGTGTGGTGAGCCCATTTACTACAAATCCACCTAAAAAACACTACCCGAATCGGGTAGTGTCACGCTTACCCCTAGAGGCTCGCCGAAAGGGAAATAGCTTAATGATATACATACTTATAATCAAAAATAACTATATCGGATAATAAAGTTAAAAGATTCATATAGTGCTTTTGAATATATTTTTACCTATAATTCACCTAATAAGGATCTAATCTATTATTTTAATGTCGAATTTGATGTAATTCTGCCTTTTTGTAATTTGCGATTAGTTTTGCTTGATACCGATTTCATATAATTTTTAATTGCTAAACGACACTAGATATATTAGATATATAAGAAACTTTGGTTTATAAATTAACTTATGAAAATTCTTAAAATAAATTTTAATTAGCTAATTTAGACTATCTGAAACTTGGCGGGATTATATTATTCCATCTATCTACACCCAGCAATTTTTAAAAATCATATTGCTTATACGTTCAAACCCGCTAAGTTTTATCATGTCTAAAATAGCTTTCTGAAATTTATTTCAAAATTTTCTATAGGGTACTTTACTTTATAAGAAAAGTTTCTGAATATATTTTGATATTGATATTTCTTTATTAACGAGCGATTTTTTGTTTTAAAAATAGTTCACGTATGTGCACTTGGTAGGTTTTGCATCGCAAATGTTCGTAGTAAGATTTCATGTTTTTTTTTCATGAGATGAGTGCGCATAATTAATACAATTCTCGTTAAATTACTAGTTTACTAAATAAAATAAAAAATTAATTATTTGAATAATTTACGTTAAATGTTAATTCATTAAATTAAATCGATTAGTATTATTTTATTAAATTTAATGATATACAAATTCAATTCAAATTTGAATTGGATTCTTAAATTTCAATTCAAAATGGATTCAATTTTAATAAATATAAAATTAAATGTTTACCCATGCTCACATCTGTAGCATAATCTATCCAATCGGTTTACACTAAATATTCTCGAGAAATCTGAAGCAACATGTTCCGGACTCATATTGCAAGAATTTTCAGTATTTTGAACAGTTTTAAAAATCTTATTATTTAGGACTTTTTAAAATTTTACTTTTTTACATTAAATAAGCAATATTCTACAATATATTTGTGATATCGAAAATTCCTCCAAAAAGTATCGAGAATCTGAAGCTACTGACATCTTGTATACCTTCTGCATCAATCTCGCAAGTACCTCGGCATGTTTTTGGCAAGCGGGTATGGCTTTGAGGTTACGAACCAGTGATAGTTTCGCATCTCTAAGAACATGGATCACAAGTACAGATATTTTAACCAAATATTTCGGGTTCAGTCGCTATAGCTCCCTTTGAAGGCCTTAATACCTAACCTCTTTTTCCTTCTCCTTGGATGCGATGTTATAGTCGGCCAGAGCTGAGGATTCGATCACGAATATATTTTGTTTCTCGAAGTCCTGGAGAACGATTCCAGACCTCGAGTGTGCAACAGAGACTGCTGTCCTAAATTTGTAGATCATGGCAGGCTTGATGCAGGTGAACTTTTTAACAGAACATAAAATTATATTATTAAATTGTTTCCAATATAATTTTGGCTATACGAGGTGTGTAAATTAAGTAATGAGACTCGTTGCCTAGCGTTCGATTTGGAAACATTGGGGATGCGGAACGTGGAGGGGCTGCAGGTGAACATCTGATACGCATCCAGTACAAGTTTGAACTCCCTAGAAGCGTTACTTTGTCCGTGGTGACTTTGTTCGTGAAAAAGTTTTTTCTAGTGCGTTCTAAAAATAACTGACATCAATTTCGAGCATCGATGTGCTATCAGGTTTTGCTTCAGACTTGGGCACAGTGCAACGGAAACTTTTGCAGAACTGCAGCAGGCCTATGGGTACAGTGTTTGTTCAAGAGCCCAGGTTTTTAGGTAGTTTAAGGCATTTTCAGAGGAAAGAGAATCAATTGAATAGAAACCTCATAGCGGAAGGCCTCCGTCTGCAAGAACGGATAAAAATGTTAACAGAAGTCGTGATCTTGTGCGTTCAGATCGTCGTTTGATAGTCCAAATGTTCGGGGAAGAGTTGAATTTGCCTCACATAACCGTTTATCAAATTTTGACCAATGAATTAGGGATGAGAAAAAATGTGCTCAAAAATGGTTCCGAAAAAACATGCGACTTTGTTTTCTTCTCGAAATTAAAAAATCACTTTAAGGGACGTCATTTTGGGATATTGAAAACATTAAAAGAGCCGTAACCGACCAGCTGAAGGCTGTTCCAGTATCTGGGTTCCAGCACTGCTATGAGGAATGGAAGAACCGTCTCCAGCGCTGTGTGGCTTCCCAAGGTAGTTATTTTGAAGGAGACAATGTGGAATTGTAGTTTTATTTGCATAACAAAATTAAAAAAACAGTCTCATTACTTAATTTACACACCTCGTATATAGAGTAAAACTAAAATGTCAAGCTACAAGCTCTATATTTTGCTTCACCAAAATCACTTACATTATTTTTCAAATTGAGCGATAGATTTTGGTGTTTCACATTAGGCTCCACTCCCCTATTTTGAAACAATAGAAGAATTAGTCACTTTGTCATATGAGCGTCTGAGTAGGAAAAGTCCACTTTTTAAATTTTTCTAGTTAATATTATTTTAATATTTAACGCGTGTCAAAGAAGGTTTTGAATATATATTTTATTTGATCTTCAGCTCAAGAATCAAAAAAATTATTAGTTGAAAACATTGATGCCAAGTTAGTTGCAAGATTATATTGTTCTATGTCCATAAAACAGATTTTTATATTGTTACGGCAGAATCAGTCCATGGTTTTCAAAGAATTCGGAGTAAATTAAATACAAGCATGAAGAACGTGGGTCTTATGATTAACGTAAACAAAACAAAACTAATGGTCTTTAAAACAAGGGATTAGAAAACAGCATACAATATCTGCTGAGATGAAGAGATGATAGAACAAGTGGATAATTACGTGTATCTTAGAAGTTTATTTACTAATGAAGTAAAACAAAAGTGAAAAAAATGATCAAATTTTATCTTAAACGAAAGGCAGCAATTTGTCATTCCTAACAGTTTTAATAAATTAGAAGGAAGGTAACTTTAGTATTTAATTTGTTAGGAATAGGGAAAGAAAAATTGTCTTTTAAATCTACTTCTGATTTCGAATAGGGACACTTTGCATTTTCAACATTTTTATTGATTTGAAAGAATGAAACTTTTGGTTTATATATTTTTTCTGAGTTGGAAGCAAGATCTTTTTATTTTGAACATTTTGGTTAATATTTCAGTTCAGCCAAAGGGGAACCAATTCTGTAATTTGTAAATTTTTTCCCTGAAATAATGGTTGCACGCTAAATAAATTGAGACATGCATGTGTTGAAATTCATGTGCCTAATAAAAGCAAATTTTTATTTATGTTGACAAATAATTTATTCAATAAACATTGGAAGACTAGTGATACAAATAGATTTAATGGAAATGTAATAATTCGTAGTATAATCAGAGAGAAAAAGTTCAAATTTCAAATCAATCACAGTTTTGAAGTCAGATAGTATGTCGGCACGATGAGCTCGTTCAGAGAAACCATTTTAAGCAACACATTTCCTGCTTCCGCCATGCGCAATCTGTTCTGATGTAAAAAGGAAAATATTTCAAAATCTAACTTTCCAATCTGTCCAGTATTGGAAATCTGATCAGTTGTGGAATGGAGTCGTTTACCCTTATTATTTTAAAACTCTTTGATATTGGCTTTGTGCGGCCTAATGGAGACTCATGGATTTCTTCTGTGGTCATTACTTCAATTTCGCCGCTGTACATGTTTATTTTTACCCGTTTCAGAAGGAAAGATTGTTTTGTAAATATTCCACGAAGTTTTATGTTACCTTCCACTATTGCAACGACATCACCATTGGAAGTTAATAATACAGTCTGTTCTTCGGTTGGCATAGGCAGAATGCTACTATTATCTCCTCTCAGGTTAATTGGTTTATCGCGAGGAAAAGTGTATCTTCGAATTTCAAATCGCCGGGACGGATTCGTGTGTGGAACAAGCCGAATAAATCTAAGTTCTTCAAGAGTATATCCCATTAGGCATACAGAAGAACGACTGTGAGAAGGAGACCTGGATCTGGCACGAGGAGAAAGTTCGGCAGAAGGAGAGCAACTTTTCGGAGAATCTGAAGCATGATGTCTGGCAGGAGGACAAGATCCTCCAGCTGAATGATGTCTCTTAAGAGAAGTAGAAACTCTGGAACGAGAAGTACCTGGCACATGGTCTGAAGACTGTGAAGTCAACTCTGCAACAAGGAACAGAGATTTACAATAAGCGCATGATGATTAAGGTGGACCTTGTTCACTTGTTTTGGAAATCGTTTTTGCGATTCTAGTTCGAATACCCCGAAATAAAATTTCCTGTAAATTTTAGTCAGATCGATAATATTTACCCATTGCTCCAGGCGTTTGAAGTTTTCTTAAAATAATCATAGGACTAACTGTGCAATAACGTAAATCTTTTCTTCTTTTAGCGATAGGATCGGATACAATCGGATAGGACAGGATATGATTGAACCTGAAGGGATCACATAGGAGCCGATATGATCAGATAGGAACGGCCGGGATAAGTTAGGATCAAGCCGGATAGGATCAGATGGATATAATGGCATTGGACTGAATCAAATAGAATCAAATAAGATAATGTAGAATTAAATAGTATCAGATATGACCAGATAGAATCGGTTATGCTCGGATAGAATTGGATCGGGTATGACCGACTTGGATCAAATAGATAATCAATCAATATATATTCTCAATTAAATAAAAATATAAATTACTTAAAAATTTAAAATACTATATTAAATAGGCCTAGAAATTCTTTTTTTATGCCTCATGTCGCCTATATTGACTACTTTTTATTTAAATCAATTGTCCACATAGGAGGATAATCTCTATGTAATACTCAAACTATCTCACTTTGAAAAAATGTTCAATTTCATAAATTTCCTCACTTTTTCAACATTTTGGGTAAAAAAAGCATTCTCTATAGTTAATAACAAAGCATTATTAAACAATGCACAAAATATATAAGTGAAAGGACCGGAAAATTTAAAATGTTGAAAGAATCCAGGATGGTTGTCAATTGAAAATTCCGAAAATAGCTCATTTCTATAACTTCCAGTGAAATATTTTTAAAATTGGTTAAAATAATAATTTTCACTGTAAAAAGCTTTTTATGATTTCATAATTTTAGTTTGATGCTTTACATGATAGACTATAGTTGTAAACTAGTAGCGTGGTAAATTAATTAATTTTATATTAAATTAGAAGAATTAATTTTTAAATAAAAACATTAAAAGCTTATAGTTTCAAGTTTAAATTGCAAGCCCTAATGTTTCTAGAATTTAATTGAAAACGTCGATCGTAGTTTAGAAAATATTCGAGTTTTTGTCCAAAGATGTCAAAAGAATGGATTTTCTGATTTCGATGGGACATCATACTATAATGTATGCTCTACCTCTAAACATTATACTTACATTCAGGCAGTGGATGAGGAAATATTTAAAAAATGAAAAAATTTTGACTTAAATAGAATAGTTTTTGTTATGCAATTTTTTTTGAGACAAACATTTTTTTTTCATTTGGAAGGGACAACATTTTAACAGTAACTAATTTTTTACTCATTACTGCAGTTTTTAATCAACCATTTAAAAACTTTGCTAGAAAAAGAAGTTTGACTTTGGAAATCATTCAGTGATCAGAGAAGTCCAAGATTTAAAATAAAATCTGAGATGGTGGTCAGACAAGTTTTTATTTATTGTTTGGTTGTCTAATATGAATCCAAAATGCTTGAAAGATTAGCTTAATTTTCTGGCAGCAGGGAATTTTTGGGAAGAAATGCAATCATGACTTGGAATTTCTGTAAATAATTATTTTCGGAAATTATTATAATTATAATTATAATTTAGACTTCAGGACAGGTAATTTTCTTACAAATGTTTGCAGGAGAGATTTTTTTTACAAGAAGCAGGAAGTTTGGAAAATAATTTTAATTCTGCAGAAGTTTTTGAAATCTCTTAAAATATTTAGTTATTTTTTAAAACCTTAAAAAATCGTTTTAATTCATTACAATCTTTTTAACATTTGATTGAAAATATAACTAAAATATGCTAGTGGTTTATTACATTTTATTCGTTATCTCTTGGGTATTACACGACAAGTTTGTCTTTATCAGATATTTGTATTTCATTAGAGTTAGTTTCGAAGAAGAAATATGGTAACTAAATTTGTAAAACTGGCATCATAATTTATATAATCTTTTGCGTTTTAACGACTTAAGTTACGAAATTCATTGTTCCAAAGTCAAAACTAGAAATGAATTTTGCAAAATTAAGTTTTTAATAGTTGTTTTTGATAAGAAATTCGCTTTTTTCTTGAACTTCAATAATTGAATTTTTTTCAATGCTTTTAAGATTAGCTTTATTTTACAGTAATAGAAATTTTTTGGAAGAACATGCTAAGTAATATCTTGAAAGCTTTAAAAATCGTTTGAATTTATTAAGATATTTTGAACTCTTTTCAATTAACCAGGAATTTGAAATCATCCATATCGTAGACACCCAGAGAATGTTTTTAATCATCACCATAGTCGGAAAAATGATAATTTTTGGATAGCTTAAAAATTTGTACTAAAAATGATAGATATGTATATATTCTTATATTCACCAATAGAATTGAGAGTAACTGCTAATGATAGGACGATAGTAGAAACAATCCTCATATTTTCGAATCAGAAGAAAAACTTATTGTTGTTATGATATACAGTTTGATTAATAATGTAACTAATACATATTCTAGTGCTTCATTAGATTATATAGAACATATATCATATAGTCGTTATCTATTAGATTGTAGACGTCAAGTTGGCTTTTATAAGATATTTGCATTTCATTAAAGTCAGTTTCAAGGAAACCAATTTGTTTAATAAATTCGTTGAACTCATATCAGAATTAATAGAATCTTTTAAGTTTAGTCTATATTATTGACAGAGAAAACATGAAAAATTAGAGTACGAAAAGTCCAAATTTAAATTTTTCGTTAGCTGTATTTGCATATCTAACGCGTGATAAAGAATAATTTGAACATACATTTTGTCGCATTATTCCGGTTAGGAATCAGAGAAATGTTTCAGTT
>CAKNWT010297933.1:0-12022 GCA_932066315.1 Andricus coriarius | reverse complement strand
AAACTTACACGAAAGCAATGCAAAGGGTGGAAAAAAGTCTGTGATATAATCCACTCCACAGGTAAAAATATGTACCCAAATCTGACATTTAAATCGTCGTAGTACAAAAACTGTCCATAATTTGAGTTTTTGCTATTCGGATTTTTTGATGAGGAGAGCATAAACTAAAAAATATCACAAACTTAGAAAATTCTACCGGGACCTTTTTTCCCATGTATTTGGTGCGTGATCCTTTTTGTCGAATAGTGTCAAAGTTAACCTAGATTTTCGAAGGTCAAAAATATTTTTTTTAAGCTTTGCTATATTTTTTCTCTATTCAGTAGTTACACTGAGAAAAATGGATTATACCCAGTAATAAAAAAAAAACGTTACCAGATATAATCTTGGACTAATAACTATGGGACAGCGATCCAGATTATTAGAACTACAATCTATGGATATTGAGAAATAGATATTACAGGATAATATCTTGGATTATAAAACTTTATAATCTGAGACAATAAAATCTATAATCCAAGATTTTAAAATCTAATATCTATATTAGAATCCTGACGCACTAGATAACCTTAAATATATAATTAAAAAATAAGGTTAAACAACCACCGCAGGGTCTCACTGCGAGCAACTGCCATCTAAAAATGACACCGGCTCCCAGTACTAGGACCGCGGTAAATCACACTTATGGCCACGTCTCACAACCGTGAGTTTTGAGGACACGAAGCGACCCAAGGATGACAGCTTTCTGCATCCATTTCGCAACTGCCTTCGCATATTTTTGGCACGCGGGTATGGCTTTAAGGTTACGAACCAGTGATAGCTTCGCACCTCCAATAGCACCTAACACAAGGACAATTACTTGTACCGAATATTTTGAGTACAGTTTTTGCAGCTCCCTTTTAAGGTCATGATACCTCTCCTCCTTTCCTTTCTCCTTGGCAGTGATGTTGTATTCGGACGGGGCCGAGAATTCGATCACGAATATAGTTCGTTTCTCGAATTCTTTGAGAACAATGTCAGGCCTCGAGTGTGCAACGGAGACTGCTGTCCGAAAATCGTAGTTCCAGAAAATTTGGCACTTATCGTTTTGGACGATTTGGAGCGTTCGGCAGGGCAGGGTCGCGGCCAATACCGTAAGAGCAACAAAGATGGTAATAAAGCACTCTCAGGACCGCATTAGGTCTGTAGATGCACGTCGTTCCTGCGTGAGTGGGATACACCGATAGTGTGTGTTCCAGGTACTCAGCATGTGCATGACACGCTCTGCACCTGTCTCTGGGAGCTTCTTGACATAAAATTCGGTCACGGTATGCTAAGGTGGAAATGACACCGTCCTGGCATGCGAAAATGAAACCCTCTGTACCTGAATTAAGCCCTGATGATCTGAGGAAAGCAAAAGTTTGCTCCTTCGACAAGGACTGTTTTTCTGAATTCCTGTGAAAATTTCAGTGCGTTTTCTTGTCGAGTAGTTCTTGATGGAATTTTTGAACTTCTGCTTTCTTCACTTCGGCTTTCAGAAGTGAAGCATCTAGATGGATTAATGCACTTTCCTCACTTCTGACGTTAAAATTCAGGCCAAGGGACTTGGCCGCTTGCTCCGCGGCTTTGTAAAGGAACGCTCCTTCACCAATCATCTCGTGGTTCCTGACCATTTTTAGGAGAGGATCTCTGTCATTGGCTACGATATAAGCTGTACTCAGAACAGTTCAGTTATAAAGACACTGGAGATTCAGAAGTCCGCGTCCGCCTTGACGGCGTGAAATGTATAATCGCGGAACTGACGAATTGATATCCAAGCTTTTATGCATCTGCATGATCTTACGTGTGGTGACATCAAGGGCCTTATGTTCAGTCTTCGTCCATTGAACCACACCAAACGAGTAGATTAGAACCGAGACGGCAAGCATGTTAGTCGCAGATACCTTGTTCAACGCCGACAGATTGGAAGACCAAATCTGTCGAAGAAGATGCTTGTATCTGCTTCGGAGAGACTCCTTTATTGATGTTACGTCCTGAAGAGTCTAATACTACTTATATCCACAAGCTCAGGATCCTTTGGAACGTCAACAATCTTTCCGTTCTTCAGGTGAATTTTGGCACATCTATCCAATCCAAAGTCCATCCCAATCTCTCCTGTGTACTTCTTGACGATATTTATGGCAGTTTGAAGTTTGCCTTTACCAGAGGCATAGAGCTTCAGGTCATCCATATAAAATACATGAGTGGCCTTATGCTCGCGCTGGTCAGAGGTATCCAGAATAATTTCGTAGTGCGAGAGATAGAGGCAGTAGTGTGATGCAAAAAAGCAAAGGGCTCATGGTATCGCCCTCACAGACGCCCCTCTGGAAGGTGACGTTTGTTGTCACACGATAATTTCCAGATGAGATAGTAAATCTAGTTTTTCAAAGAGGCATGAATCTCTCTATGCATCTCACTATGTGTGGATGCACCTTCAATCTTTCCAACAGACAGATGATAAGTCTATGAGAGGTTGAATCGAAAGCTTTCCGGTAGTCAATCCAGGCCATTGACAGGACGCGTTGATGGGCTGCAGAGTCTTTACAGACACAACTGTGAATTAGCAGGTTCTCTTGACAGCTTGCTACAACTTTTTTAAAGCCACGTTGTTCGTACATCTCATGCCGCACACGCTCAATTCGCCGAACAGTCCTGTTGTTAAGGACAGCTGTAAAGATCTTATACAGTTTGTTCAAACAAGTTATTGGCCTGTAATTCTCTGGTTTGGACAATTTGCCTTTTTTCGGTAGGAGTATAGTGCGTCCTAACACCAGCCACTGCGGATTGGGCGTTTCTGACTTTAAATATGAGGTGAATATGCGGGCCAAATGTTGGTGTGTAGAAGTAAACTTCTTCCACCAGAAGTTCTTGATACAATCTGGTCCAGCACCGGAAAAGTTCTTCGTTCCTCTAAGTGCTTTGTTCACCTCTTCGGCAGTGATTGATGGACATTCCTCCTCAGATTTTATGAGGTTGTCGCAAAATTCCTTGAAGCGGATGATATCGTCAGTATTTTCTTTTAACTCCAGTGTTTTTGGGATCTTGTATATCTCTCTCCAAAAAGTCTCTACCTCGTTGGGCTTGGGTGGATTTTTGACAGAAACAGGGTGATCATTGAACAGGCGAGATGGGTCAGCGAGAAACTGTTGATTCTCCCTGATCCATCTCTCCCTCTTCTGTATTCTCCTCCTTGCGTCAGATAACAGCCGTATTTTGTCAGCAAGATGCTGCTTGATTGTCAGCAGCTTTGACTTGTTTAGTGTGTGATTCAAGATCTTCAGTTCTTGGGCGAACCTTCGAACCCTTTCCGTGAACGGTCTACCGGATGTTATGTAGTCAATCACACATTGAACACGGGATGCATTCTGTTTTGCCCATCCAATTTTCTTGTTCAGTTGATGCAAGCGTCTTTTGGTCTTTTGATCCATCGTCGGTTTTAGCCTTCGATTTGAATCAGCCAAAGCTCTCGCAGCACCATAAACTGAGCAATTGATGGTGCAGACGCCGGACTCTTGAGAGATTGCTCCATGAAGGGAGGCATCCATTTCAGCCAGATCTTGGGGATCAGCTTGAATGTTAATGTTCCTTCATGTCCTGAAATCGTGATCATATCTCAGAAGGTGCCTGCTTTTCGCGGTTGGTCTTAATGTCGCTTCCTCATCGTAGGCTGCAGCTAGATCAGGCAACGGTCGGGGAAGCGCTCCGCGTACATATCCATTTTTCCAGAAGTAGGCACGTTAATTTCGCAACGATTGAATCGAAACGTGCTGAAGCTCTGGGTGTTTTTGACACCACAGAGTATGCATACGCGCCATAAAGCCTCGGTGAACAGGCATAATGCTGGCATCATAGCAGTCTAGCAAGTCATCCTTGAGCTGATTCGTCCACTCAATGTGGGCGTTTTGCCGGTTCGTCGTCGTGTTTCCATCTTAATTATTTGCAGCACCCCGAACTCTAGGATCAGCGGCATTGTTCGCCGAACCATTGTCAGGTGCTCTGCGCGTTCGATCGTTTTGAACCGCATTTACAACTTTTTGGTGTTTTGGTGGTGTCTTTTTTGTTCCCACGAGCAGCTAGGGAAAGGGTTCGTCCATCCTTGTAGAGCCCCGCATGCAAGGATAAGGCTGCATACTCTGAGAGGTCGCCCGGTATCTCAGAGTCACCGTTTGAGACACCTCACCTAGGTGCCATTCAGCTTTCGGCACGGTCGTTACGCCTTCGCTTAGGGATTATTCCTTCGGGACCATCCCTGGGCAATTGTCCGCGACTGCTTATTAATAGACAAGCTCGGAAGTAGAACTGGAAGTAAATTTCAATTTTTTAAACACAATAAGGAGGAAAGTGGCTATCATAAGACTACAAAAACGAAAGTAAAGGAGGCTAAGTTTCTGTATACTTGTACAAGTGGCAGTGATTTGTAATAAAAATAAATATTAAACTTACCCATTTTCTAAATCTAAACCACGTGTAATTTAGCACGAATAATCATTTTATAACTTAATTATCACTTGTTTCAATGCAAACGGATGCATATGACACGCGCCTCGATGAGACATACCATCTGAGACTACACAGACGCCTGGATATTTTAAAGTCTGAGATATTACAATTTAATGCCTAAAGATTATAAGAATTTAACATCTAGAGATTATATTTGGTAACATCTTCATATATTACACGGAGAAAATTTGTGTCTTAAATTTTACAAAACTTAGTTCGGTAAACGGAGGACACTACGGCAATATATTAAAATTTCACTTTCAGTTATGTAAAAATAAACGGGGTAATATTTGATATGAAAAGATGAATTATTAATATAAATTCATTAAAATTTAATTCGTGTTTCAGTAAGAAATAATACAACGAGATAATAAAGATTACCTGACATTTGGGTAAAATGAGATGTCGATTACATACCAGTTAGGTAAAATCAGTCGAACTGTTAGGTACAGTTTCAATCATAGAAAACAAAGTCTACCTCTCTATATATGTAAATTCTACATCCCAGTTATGTAAAATTTCGTGCGCCAGCAAAAAAAACATTCTTGCTACAAACAGATTCTGTGGAAGTTCATCGATTACTAATAAACACATGCTCACACATATCATACAATTCATAAGTGTATTGTTGGTACATATACACAATATTTAACTTAAACAATTACATTAAATTACGATACATAACATACGATATAGTCGAACGCTTTTAACGATATTAACGCTATTAAAAATCGAAAACGCTGTTACGGGTTTCGAACCACCTAAGCTACGTTTGACGCGTTTGATCGCTAACAACTAAACCTCACGGCTACCCTAACACTTAGAATATCAGGAAAACAATCTCGACTATAAAGTTAAAGTACAAGTACGTCAGGGCCGTGCAACAAAATATCTGGTCCCCGCTTCATCGAAATTTGTTATTGTAACATTTTAATAATTAGCGGGCATATAAATTTGTAGGAAGTAAATAAAAACAATGGATAATTTTTTATTTTAAATTTTCTGACCTTGAAACATTGAATTATTTAATTTTAAATACTTTAAACTTTTGCATGGTCTACTTTTAAAAATAATAGAACATTATGCGTGCTATGCGCGCACCTTTCCATTAGAAAAATAACTCGGTTGATTTTACATCATTTTGTTATATATTTTACAGAAAATCTTATGTTATTTGAGAACGTTGTACATGATTTACAGAATTTTCCTTATTATAGCGGGGAAATCCCTCCAGTGAATGCAATATGAATCTTTTTGGTAGAGAATTCATTTGTCTCCTTGAAAACTTAAATACTTCTACGAATATTCAATTTATTTGCTATAAAACATATTTCTCTATCTTTTAAAATTTAAATTTTTTTTTTTTTTTTTTTGAAATTTAGCTTCTTGAGTTAAGGATGTATGTATTTTGTTGAAAGTTTGTCTTTTTTTGTAGAAAATTAACCTTTTTAGTTAAAATTCATGTAGTTTATTTCATTTCTTTGGTTAAAAAATAGTTTTTTCTTATTAAAAAATGATTTTCTAAACTAAAAATTCAACTCAATTTCTTGTCGAGATTCTTTTTCATACAAATTTATTCTTTTTGGTAAAAAATTCAGTTGTTCAGTTGAAAATTCATTTTATTCGCTAAAAACTTATTTCTCTAACTAAAAATTAAACTATTCTATACTTTTTCAAAAATGTATGTCTTCTAGTTGAAAATTCATCCATTTAGTTGAAAATCTATCTTTTTTTTCTGGTAGAAAATCAACATCTCTGGTTGAAGAGGCAACTATTGGGTTGAAAATTTCATTAAAAATAAAAAATGTTGATGGAAAATTCATGTACTGTCTAAAAATTATTCTTTTTTGGTTAAAATTAATCAATTAATTTTATTTGCTCAGAAAATTATTTCTCTAACTGGAAATTAAACTTTTCTATTCTTTCTTTAAAATGTATGTTTTTAGTTGAAAATTTGTCTTTTTTTTCATAGAAAATTCATTTTTTTGTTGTTGAAAAGTTACCTAATTAGTGAAATGTGTTTTTTTTGTTTTTATTTGAAGATGCATTATTTTAGTTGAAAGTTCACTTCTTTTGTTAAAAACTGAACAAATTTTATAGAAAATATGTTCTTTTTTTTGTAAAAAATAATTTTTACAACGAAAAAGGTAGCAGTTCGATGTTTTTTCATCACCCGCATCTTTACACGTCAATTTTTAAATACATTATACTTTTATTTAGTGACTTAATAAGTATTATCTACTGAGAGAGAAGGATAGTCTATATATTTCAATATTTTCTCAAATTCTACAATATAAATCGAAACGTAAAAATGTTAAAGTGTCTACGGGGGATTTGGCTTTAATCTTCAGCCCTGAGAATGTTGACGTCCCTAGAGCCTAAAATAATTGTAAACTTTACCTAAATGCAGTAATGTCCTCCACTTACCTAACTAATTGGGTAAATTTTAATTAACAAATTTTCTCCGTGTATAAAAATATTATAGATTATATGCGCTAATGTACTTTTCTATGCGGTGTATTATTCTTGAATTCTCTTATCCAGTTCGTATAATCCATTTTTCTCACTGTAATCATCTGTAAATCCCGAAAACATTCATCATTTTAGGTCATTCCTATAAAAAGTTCTACGATTTTATCACGGCCTTTTTCACTTTGGCAAACTGTGCGCTGTGGGTCCCATGCTCTCCAGCAGAGTTCTCCATGGATTTTCTGAAAATTGGAGTACTATCTTTGAATGAACGCATCGTTGAATGAAGGAGAGGCTCACTTTTCTCTTACTATATCTTATGGTGCATTTCTCTCTCTCCAACTAATGGAGTTATCAATTAAATTTAACGCTCTTGCAAACACCTGACTTGTTTAAAAACTTGTTATGAAATTTCTTGACCAAATATTTTCTGTCCCTATTTCTTAGATTAGATTCTTGTTTTTTATTAGGGCATCTTGCAGTAATAAAATAATCATAAACTTTTAGTTAATTCTGTTTTTTATTAAAAATAAATAAAATCACGAGAATGATTCAATGATGGTGGCCGTTGGGCCGGGAATCCGTGAACTTTTTTGACCGAAAAAACCAAGAAATGACAATGAATTTATTTCTTGACCGGGAATTTCAGAAATGTTTAGAAGAACAATCGGTGCAAGTTCAATTTTAACAGTTTTTAAAATAATTAGTTGAATTGTTATCTTTTTCAAATATGATATCAATCAGTTTATAATGCGTAATTCGAAAATATTTTACCTTAAAAATGTTCCATTTTCGATTTTTATTTCTAAGCGTACATGTTTAATTTAAAGAATTTTAAAATGCAGTCTTGACGATCTAAACAATTCAGAGTTAAAAACGTTTGAAAATTAAAATTAAAAAAAGCACATTTTTATTTGATTAACCGTAAATATGTATATCATTAAGCTATTTCCCTTTCGGCGAGCCTCTAGGGGTAAGCGTGACACTACCTGATTCGGGTAGTGTGTTTTTTAGGTGAATTTGTAGTAAATGGGCTCTCACCACACCCACGACCGCCAACAGCAACGCAGTAGTATCAGACGGTCACCCATCCAAGTACTAACCGCGCCCAACACTGCTTAACTTCAGTGATCTAACGGGAACTGGTGCTTCCAGCGTGGTCCAAGTACTAACCGCGCCCAACACTGCTTAACTTCAGTGATCTAACGGGAACTGGTGCTTCCAGCGTGGTATGGCCGTTGGAAATATAAATTATTTAATTATTTTTTAAATTGAACTGTATACAATATTAAAAAACTATACTGTATACAGTATTATTAAAAAAAGAAGAATAATTGATTTGACAAGACGATTCTAAATCCGTTCAAAATTTAAGAATTTCCAGATTTGAACGTTAAAAATTAAACTGTTTTAATTCGAAAGCCTTAGTCGTTGAAAAAAATATAAAAGTCCGATTAAAACTTTATAAACTATTTTCAATATAAAAATAACTTCATAATAATAGATTCATAATTGAAGGCTTTTATTAAGTTTAAAATATTGTTTCAGCCTAAAGTATTCCATTTTAAACCCATTCAATTTGAAATTTTGTATTAAGGAAAAATAATAATTATTTAATATTTAGTAATATTTGACTGTTCTTTTAAGATGATTAATTTTAAACCAAATATTTAAAACTAAACAATTTGAAACTGAATTTTTTTGTAATAGAAAGCCTTGAATCGTTAAAATTTCAAAGAATTTTTTAACTGATGAACGTTACAATTTTAATTGTTCTATTTAAAAATGTTTGATTTGTAAGTGAAATTGTTGAATTTTGATGCATAAAAAACAATTGAACGCACCAAAATTACGGTGCAAATAGCCACGGCCTTATTTAAAACAAAATGTAGATTTTTGCACATTGCGAACAAAAAATTTAGAAGCTTTTTAATATTTGTGAAAGGCTTTCAAAGAATAAAAAAGATTTAACAAGCTTTCCAAAATTTTCAAAAAAGAATCTGGAAGATTGGAAGGAATTTTGTTTTAATTGGCAGGATTTTCATAATTTTAAAAGATATTTAGAGATTCTAAACAAATTTTTTAAACAATTTATAATTAAAAAAAAAATTAAACAAGATGTAAATTTTTCAAGATTTTGAAATAAAATTTTAAAGCGTTTTAAGGATTTTGGATCTATTTAAAATTAAAATAATCCTATATTAACTTGTAGGAACGGTGAGCGAAAAAAAAAAAAAATAAACGAAAATTCCTTTTTCAAAAATCAGTTCAAGTATTTTAGTTATAAAATATTTAAGCTGGACCAATCAGGAGCGCCGTATAACCAGTCGTGTGTGCGTGAACGGGTGTCCAACGTAGTGTTCTCCCGTGGCTAACCCCACCGTTGCGCTCGCTTCGATAATACTGCGTTGGAATCCCGCTCACACACACGCTACTTCTTATATGGTACTCCTGATTGGTCCAGCTGAACTATTTTATAACTCAAAAACTAAAACTTCAACTGCTCTTTGGAAAAGGAATTTTCAATTTTATTTTTTTTTTATTTTATACAGCTATATAAGTACAGACACTTTAGTCTGGGATACCCTGTATAGAACTTTCAGCACATTTTTTTTAAAATATTTTTTTTTCAGAATTCAACAAATTTAAGATATTTTAAATATCAATTATAAGTCAAACAATGATCAGTATTAACTTCGTTAACTGAACTAATCGGGAATATTCTTATTTTTAATTAATTATTAGTTTCTCTATATAAATCAATACTTGTGTGGAACAGGACGATCATAGCGCCGCTCATATGTGGAACCCGTAGGCGACAACAGCACCTACAGCAAAAGTTGGAGTCGAATAAATCTAAATGTAAAATTTCATTGCGCATCTTTTTCCCCAAAACAAAAAGTTGTAGCTTTTTTAGTTTTCTAATTAAAGACAAAGAACTGCTTTTTTTGGAAAAATCGATTTTGATTCGTTTTTTCACTTTAACTCGTGGTCAGTTAGTCAGTTTTTGTAATTTGTTGAAAAAAAATGGTAGGGAATGTGGTTCGGAATACCCATTGACTGATAGAGCAAAAGAAATTGAAAACTGTATTGAAAAAAAAATTATCAGTTTTTTTCTGTGGCTCGGCGCATATCGGACTTTTCTTCCTTCCAGCGTTTCGTTTATCAAGCGAATTTTGAACAACAAAAAACTTCCAGCAAGAAAGTTGTTACCTACAGTACAAAGAAGTTTTCTGGAAAACTGTAGCACAATTTAATTGAAATTTAAGAAATCATTAATGTCTTAAATCGCTAACGGCTAGACGACTCGCGCGCAGACTGTAGTGAGAGTCGCAGCTGCGATTCTTAATAAAGTTCGCCGGCGCCAAAAATAAAAACTGATCAAATGATCACGTAATATCATAGTATAATGATTAAATAAATAATATTGAATAATTTAAAATAATGTATTCATTTCATATTCCGTAAAATACAATTGTTCTATTTTTGAGACAAACTTAACAAAAGCATATGTGACCGTCCGCGAAGAAAGGGACCTAATGCGTCAAAGTAGAATTTTACAGGACGGGCGATCGTAGTCCGCAAGCCAGTATTTGAGTAGTGCGGATGCGTCTACGAAAAGCACCCCCTCCACTTATTAATACACTTTCAGGCACGAGCCAGTGTAGCTCACGGACACGTCGCGTACAGCTATGTGTTAAGTGGTGGGGCTGGCTTTCGTAGGCCTCTCGTTCGGTCTCCGCGTACGCTTATCATGCATATGTTTGTAGCTTAATAATAAAAAAAGTAATCAACTTAAACAATTTCTGATTAATGGAAATGAAAGAGTAACTCAGAAACTATCGATCGGTGTAAGAACTTGAACATCAATTTTTTCCGCATCAGGTCCCTTTCTTCGCGGACGGTCACATATAATCTCTACCATCATATCACAACACTTTTTTTTAAACAATCTAGTGATATTCCTCTTTTAAAATCAAAGAAATACTAACGATCTATTATAATATAAACGAAAAACAAGTTAACTTTTTTTTAACTATTCAGAGTTAGCATTTTTTTAAAAGATGTTTAGAATAAGCAAAGTTTAAAAAATTTTCATAAAAAAATTTAGAGTTTCGTTATTTATCAACGAATAGGCTAAAATTTTCCAGGGAATCAGCTAAAACTTTTTTTATAATATTCCAAGTTTGGCTATTTTTCAACAAATAAGCTTACGTTTTTGTAACAGAATCAACTAAGAATTTTGTTCCGCTGACTGTTTGAGATGATACTTTGCAAATTCTTAAGAATTATCAATTATTGAAATAATTTTCATAAACAAATTCAGAGTTTGGCTATTTTTCAACAAATAGGTTTACTTGGTTCACGGAATCAACTAAGAATGTCTTTCCGATGACTTTTTTCATAACGTTTTGCAAATTGCCAAGAAATATTAATTATTTCAACAATTTTATTAAAGAAATTCAAAGTTTGGCTATTTTACAACGAATAGGCTCAATTTTTCAGAATTAACTGAGAATGTTTTCCCGATCACTCTTTTTTATGATTTTTCCCAATTGCCAAGAATGATTAATGAATTAAACAATTTTATGTACAAATTCCGAGTTTAGCTATTTTTCAACGAATATGCTTAAGTTGTTTCAACAGAATTAACTAAAAATGTTTTTCCGCTGATTGTTTCATATTATACTTTTATTTTATTTTTCAGCGAATAGGCTTAATTCGTTTACGGAATAATCAAATAACGTCTTGCCAATATCTCTTTCCTACGATACTTGACAAATTTAGAAAAATTATTAATTATTAAAAAAATATTAATAAACAAATTCAGTGTTTGGCTATTTTTTCAACGAATAGGCTCAATTTTTTTACAGATGCAACAAATAATGTCTTTCCGAAAACTCTTTCCTACAATACTTTGCAAATGTACAATAATTATTAATAATTGAAACAATTTTCATAACAAAATTTAGAGCTTGCCTATTTTTCAGCGAATAGGCTCAATTTGTTTACGGAATCAACAAAGAATGTCTTTCCA
>CAKNWT010297932.1:0-15684 GCA_932066315.1 Andricus coriarius | reverse complement strand
TTCCAAAAGTTTTTAAAAAGATTTAAATAACTTAACACAAATATTACCAAATATTTCGCAAAGATTTCCGAAGATTTGACGAAGAGTTGACAAAGGTTGCAATGATTTTTCAAAGAGTTAGTAAAAATTTCATAAAAATTAAAAATATTTCGCAAAGATTACGGATGGATTTAAGAGATTTCACAAAAAACTCTATTCTTTCACAAATATTTCAGATAGATTTCAAAGATTGGAGAAATAAAGAAAGAATTGGAAGATTTCCAGTATCCACCCTAGCTAAGCTTAGTACTGGGTTCAAGAATTTTAATGATGCTACGTTTATGAATGGGTAGTGGAATAGAGTATAAGTTATAGGATAAAGAGGATCATAAACATTGATTTTCCCATGACTAAAAATTTTCCTATCATTTCATAGCCGCAGGTCTATAGGCAAACAAAATGCGAATTTCTATTTTGGATTTTTAGGGGGACATTGTCCCCTGTGTCCCCCTAAGGCTCCGCTGCCGCTGCATAAAGGTTTAACATTATTAAAAAATACACTGCCGGTCAAAAGTTTAAGGACACATCTTTTTTGATGACTGACAAAGTTCTCTTAATGTCAATAATGTCAGAGCTAAACATTTTCTCTTTAAAGGTTAAAATTCTCTGAAAATTCTGTATGAAATAAACTCAAGATGCAGCCAATTTGTCTATTTTTAGAATATACATTGCAAAAATAGTGTAAATTTCAATGGTTTCTTAAATCTTCAATAACTTCTGTAATAATCTGTATTTTTTAATGTTCTTGGGCTCATTTTAAAGCTATTTTTCTACTTTGTGAATGTATGAAACATATAACCATAAAGTTTATACAAAAGTCCCTAAAAATATATATTTATTAAATGTTTTATTTTCATTTGCCTACAGATAAGATGTTTTCACATTTTTCCAAATTCAAGTTCTTGCACTCTGATAGAACATTTTTTTACATTTATGCTCATAAGCTGCTGTGATACTGTAGAAAGATAGCTTCAAGATGAGCACAAGAATATTAACAAATATTGGTCATTACGGAAGTTAATGAACATTTAAGAAAACATGGAGATTTAAACTATCCTTGCAATATCTACTTAGAATATAGACAAATTAGCTTCATCCTCGGCTCATTTCCTACAGAATTTTGAGAGCATTTTTACCCTTTAGAGAGAAAATTTTCAGCTCTGACATAATTGATATTAAGAGAACTTTGTCAGTCGTCCTTAAACTTTTGATCGGCAGTGTATAGGATCTCGATCTTTTAGCTTCCAGCAGGGATAGCCTGCTATGGGAGAAGATGATTATACCTCGTGAGATAAATCTGTTTCCGTTTTCTCGCGATGCATGTGTCGCGTCGCTTCGGCTGGGAGAGAAACGGATTGGAAACGGAAAGAGAAAGGTCGTCCCCATCGATCTTGCATGTCTTCCGCGAGCCACGCGAGAAGGTGTCACTTAGCGAGGATCTCCTGCTCTAATAATACAATTTATAGGTCGTTTATTAACTTTTCCAGGGATTTTACGATGTGGTAGAGAAAGTAGATGGATGTGAGTGAGTACAGATGATGGCAAGTTGGAATCTCACGAGATGGTGGTGGTGGTATGTAATTAGTGTGGTCATCGGAGGTCACGGGTACGACGTTCCGAACTTCAGTCCAATATGCAAATTTCGTCATTAGCCACCCTTCCTCGTGTTAAACTTTATCTTTGAAATAATGCATGCTAATCGTTACAAGGAAATGTAAATAAGTACTTTCTCTCACATGTATCTTTTCCATTTTGTCATTTTTTATTTCATTTATTTAAACGTTAAGAATGGTCATCCTAAGGCAATATACTGGCATCAGAGAAGCAATTAACACTTCCGATCCTTGTTATGTTCCTTGCTTGAAAAAAAATTTTCATTTTGACATTCTCATGCGATGACTTGTAAAGAAATTGTTAGATTAAATTCAGTTTTAGCACACTTTTTCACCTACTTAAAAAAAACAAATACCGGGGTTTTGTTTCTACTGGGTTTCTAGAACAAGAACAAGTATAAACAAATGTAAACACGCAATAACTGATAAATGCAAAAATACCATAAATAAAATAATAGTAAAAAACATTGGTTTTCCCGGAGAAATGTATTTTTTTATAATCTACTTTGATAATCAAAGCAGCAATTTTTTCTGCACTTAATAAAGCCTAAAGTATTTTTCAGATTTTTCGGCTATATAGCTTTTGTCATTAATTCTTATTTATTTATTCTGATTTAAAAAAAATGTGTTCGGGATTCTGAATTTTTTAGATTCGAAAATTTTGACTCAATATTCGGATTCAGCGACAAAAAAAAAGCCGAAAAAAAAGTTGACCAAAATTTCAGCCTAAAAAGAAAGAAGCCAGTTTTGACCATCAATTCTGGTTTATCCATCGAAAATGCTTTTTAAACAATAAACGAATTCCATTTTCCTGCTAAAATATGCAAAATACGGGGAAAATGTTTAAGAGTGTAATTTTCAATGACAAAAAGATCTATTAACCCCTTCGTTGGTATTGACGCACAACGTGTCAAAATTTTCCGTGCCCTGTGTGGCATTGACGCAAAATGCGTCAATCTTCTTTTTTCCTATTAACTTACTCCGATTTCGCATTCAAGTCTTACTCGGTTGTTTTTGGGGTCGCTGAATCCGAATCTGAAGTAAAAATTCGAAAATTCAAAATGGCGGATCCAATATGACAGAAGAAAATACAAAAACGGCTCAAATTGGATGAATCTCGGTACTCACGGGGTTTTGGGGTCGTTGAATCCGAATCTGAAGTCAAAATTCAAAAATTCAAAATCGCGAATTTAACATGGTTGTTTTGTTGTTTTGTGTTTTTTTTTCATTTTTTGTTTGTTTTATTTATTTATTATTTTTTAATTTTCAAATATTTGTTATGATTATTTTGTATTATGAATTTCTAACTAGAATATTGAAAAAAAATCTTCAGGAACAACTTAGATATCCGAAATAAGTGCTATTTTTAATTTAGATTCGTAATTAGCGACCTAAATAACATATAAGTACCAAGACTTATCCAAATCGAGCCGTTTTTTGTATTTTCGTCCGCCATATTGGATCCGCCATTTTAAATTGTGGAATTTTGAATTCAGATTCGGATTCAGCGACCCCAAAAACCCGTAAGTACCAAGATTAATCCAAATCGAGCTGTTTTTTGTATTTCCTCCGCCATATTGGAAGCGCCATTTTGAATTTTCGAATTTTGACTTCAGATGTGAGTACCGAGATTTATCCAAATCGAGCTGTTTTTTGTATTTTCGCCCGACATATTGGATCCGCCATTTTGAATTTTTACATTTTGACTTCAGATTCGGTTTCAGCAACCCCAAAAACCCTTAGATACAAATTTCGACGATAACAAATTTTCCTGCCATTTTGGGCATTTTTTGTCGAATTCTCTCTGCCAACGAAGGGTTTTTATTTTCATTTTTGATTAGACTTATTAAATTTTCTAACAATAAAAATGGAGTAATTTCCAATTTGAAACGAAAAATGTAAATCCTTAATTCGAAGTCAAAGCTATTTTTAAAAATAAAAGTTGTTCATTTTTAATTTAAATTTTTTATTCTTTCAACTATAAATTAATTATTTGGTTCTATACCTCTTTAAGGACTTTTAACATTCTGTCTCGTGACCATTTTTGAAATGTTATTATATTCGGATTGGAGAAATACTTAGATAGGAAAAAGTTAAATTTAAATCTAGAAAAGACAAACATAACGAGGTTTAGAAGAGGAGAGGGAAGAAAAAAGTAAAGAACTGAGAGGTGGAAGGGAGTAAAGCTATAAGAAGTAAAGGAGTTAAAACAAGAGGAAGAATAAGAAAGCGACAGGGTAATAAAACAGATATGGCAAATAGGAAAAAGAAGGTTCAGAAAAGATTGAAGAAGGAAAATCTGGTTAGGGGACAAGGGCAGAGAGTTTTGAGGGGAAGCAAAGGGAGTGAAAGGAAGGGCGATGTAGTTAACAAGATGGGAAGAAGAAAAGAGTTCTTGAGAACTAGGGATTTAGGAGAGGGACTGGAGTAAACCATGAACAATTTAATAAAACAGACAGGGAAGGAAAATTAATAAAAATATGGGGGATGGGTTAAGGAATCAAAATACGAGAGAATATGGTCCAGAATAGCAAGATTAAGATTGGGAAACGAGTTAAGGGAAGGGTTGTATTGGGATGAGAAAGAGAACGAGAAAGTGTAGAATCTGTGAATGGGAACAGAAAATGCGGAAGCATGTATAGAAAGGATGTAGGAAAAAAATGAAAGATAAAGCTGGCAAGAGAATGTGGTTAAGATTTCAGGGTAGGACGGATCAGGAGAGGAGTGGATGAAAGAATTGGAGGAGGCTAGAAGAACGAGTGAGAAAGAATAAAAGAGTGAATGTGAAAAAAAATGGAAAGGTTGAGATGGAAGAGAAGTGAAAGAAAAAGGAAACGAAAGATTTGCAGGTAATGGTCACGTAATTGTGCAAGTAGAATAAGATGTGGATGCACTCTCGTCCACTCATTCGCCAGTACAATCCATTTTTCCCAAAAATGTTCAAAGTGGTTGAAAAGTGAATGCTAAAGGATTACTAACTGAATAATTGCAAAGAGGTTTCAAAGTGGTGGCAAAGTAATTTCAAACTGTCTCATCCCTCTCTTTATCTATATAATTTATGAATGTGTCTGTTGAAAAAAAGCTGATGAACATAAATAGGAAATATTCATAAATAAACATTTTTCCTGTTTATTTAGTAATACTATATAATTCTCTCAGAACATTGGCATTGGTGTCTATAAATATTCGCTGACCCTCATACAGAAATAATGACCTTGAAAATATATGAACCTGACACCAGACATCATAGTCACTGACACAGTCTCTATAATCGTGATGAGCGAAATCTGTAATTATCGTTAATATCATTAGAAAGTTATCGGCAAGTCGCTCGTTCCCGTTGGCCCCTTGAGATCGATTTTATCGGCACGTTAAGAATTTCCGTGTGATATTTATGAATGTTCCTTCCAGGTAGAATGAAAACATTAATCCCCAGTAGCTGATCGAGTATGTGAAATGCCTAGTCGTATAATCGACATTTGTTCAGAGAAAATAATGTCTCTATCAGTACGCTAATCACGACGATTTACGTCTAGGTGATTTGGATTTATTCTGCTTTGTCAAGTCACATTCACACGTTTTCTTTAAGGGTAAAGAATGTCATCCTGCGTTCTTATGCAGATATGCGACGCACCGGTTTTCACCGGTTGTTAAGCTTCGCTTATTTTAATGATTGCTTTTTTTCAGTTCAGGACGATTATGACAAACGAGAACACTTATAGCGGGCTTTATTTATGGTTAATCGTTTAATTTACGTTATTATCGGAGGGAAGCTTTTCTTTTTTCGATCGAGATTCCAATGGAAAAGGCGAATGGGGATCTTCGTGGGAAGGGAAATCGACTCGATCTTCAGGAGATAAATTCGAATAAGTAGCAAAATGTAGAAAGGAAATTGTGATGAGATTTCTGATTTATTGGTTTGTACAGTCATGAGAGTTTCTTTTAACTAGTTACTATCAGGCACGAATCCAGAGAAATAATTTGGGTGGGGGGTTTCAGGTTGGCCTCTAAAAACAAAAGTAAGTTTCTTGTCATTTTCCGGTTAGTCAGAACTTTGCCAAGTCATACAAATGTTAAAGAATAAAACTTTTGCTTCCGAAAAAGCTTATGTTTTTTCCTTTAAATATATTTGGGTTGAAAAAATTGAGATATTATTATTTATTCGTAAAAATTAACTTTCAGAAGCTGACTGACATTCATCATACGATCTGATAAAAGTCATGGAGACCGGCCCTAAAATGTGTTCTATCCCATTTTTTAAATAGAATTCCAAAGGATTGCAAAATGATTGATTGCCAAGAATTTCCTAAACTTCATAAGGATTTTGAAAGATTTCCTATGATCTAAAAGGGTTAAGTGTATTTTTAATAATGTCAAGGGACTTCGGAGAATGTTCAATAAATTGCAAAGAATTTCACAAGAATGAGAGATTTCAGAGGATTTCTAAGATTTGAAGATAATTTTAGATATTTTGGTTAATATGCTGTTGAGGAGAATTTCTTTGAATTTCGAAAGATTTGAAAGGATTCGATAGGATTTATAAGATTTTAGGATATTGAAAATGATTCCAAGGAATTTCAGAGAGTTTTCAAGATCCACAAACATTTCAAATGATGTTTAGAATATTTTTTCAAAAAGACTTTCAGGTATTTTAAATGATATTTTCGAGTAAGGTATTTTCTAGCAAGGTATTTTCGAAGATTTCAAAGGATTTAGGGAATTCCCAAGGATTTTTATGATTTTGAGGAATTCAAAAAATTCCGTGCAGCTTGAAATAATTTCCTAAAATTTCGATGATTTTATTTAAAGTGGTCTTATAATAATTGAAAGGGTGTCAAGAGGATTGTACAAGATTTAAAGAATTTTATTAGCATTTCCATGATTTTGAAGGGTTTTTAATTTTGTTCAAATGTGAAGGAATAGATTTTTAAAATGTAATTCTTACACAACTTCATACTTATCTGTCGAGTGACAGATGTTAAGTATAGTTTTTATTGAAAGTCGTATGTAAGTCATGATTGAGATAATTTTTATAAAACAAGAAATTTTTTCGCAAATTATTTTTTTTTCTAGGGTGGGAGCAAAATTTTCCTATATTAAACTACATATCTCTATGGCTCTGGAAATTAATTTTTCTATTTCTAAAGGTGTTTCCTTATATTTATATAGTTACCCCTCCCACTCTTAGAATATTTACAACGTTCTAAACTTAACACAAATTGTTTTATAAGAAGTTAAATTTTCAACAAAATACATGAATATTTCACTGAAATAAATTACTTTTTAGCCAAATACGTAATTTAATTTTCAACAGAAAGAACTCAATTTTCAACGACAAATGGAATAGTTAAATTTTCAGTTAAAAAATTAATTTTCAACACCACAAAAGGAAAAGAATTTTTAACAAAATAGTTCAATTTACAACTAAAGAAATAAATTATTAACAAAAAAGTACAGTTTTCAACCAAATCGTTAAATTTGAAACTAAAAGAGATGAATTTCGAATCAAGAAGTTGAGTTTTTGAAGAAAAAAGATACATTTTTAACCAAAAATGGAATAATCAAATTATCAGTTAAAAAATTGACGTTCAGCCAAAAAATATAATTTTCAACAGAAATAGTTAAATTTTCAGTTGAAAGAATTAATTTTCAACCAATTAAAATTAATATTCAATTCTGAAATTAAATTTTTTTTCTTTCTAAACTTACTTCTATAGATTTTTTTTGGTACTGTAGTACTAAATCCAAAAGTAACTACTTAAAAGAAGACTAGTTACTCCTAATCACAGTATCAAAATTACATTTGTAAATAAGTAACAAATTTGTGACTAGTTACATTTTTTCCAGCAATAGTAACTATAAAAATCGGTACTTTTTTACTTGGTTTCAAAATGTAGTTCACATCTTACAACAAAATACTATAGGAAATTCAGTATAGACCTATAATGATTTTCCTATAATAAATCTGTTATAATTTTTTCGCGATTCTAGAAAAATCATTATAAAAAATCCTTATCGAAGTAAATAATGTTTAAATATTGACATAATTGATAAAAAAAAATAGAGAAACTACAAACATATGATTAATTTATTTATTTAACGTAGGATTTCAAAGTATTTCAAGGGATTTCACAAAATTACACAGATTGTTAAGAAATGTTTAGAATTTATATTCAAAGGAATTCAAATGATTTCTACTTGTTTAAATTGATTTTCAAAATTTTCTAAGATTTAAAGGTATTTTGACCAAGTCCTAGAAAAATGTAGGGAATAAACTTAATTTTATTTCAAGGGATTTCAACAAATTTAAACAATTTTAAGAGCTTGAGGCTTTTGAAAGAATTTGAAGAGATTTATAAAAAGTTTAGGATTCTTCAAGATTTTAAGGGATTTTGAGTTAACTAAATTTTAGAAAATAAAATTTCAAGGAATATCCAGCGATTACAAATATTTTAAGAGATTTTGAGGTAGTGTAAGGAATTTCAAAAGGTTTAAAGAATTTTATTGTATCTCCATGTATGTCAAGGGAGTTCCAAGATTTCAGGGAGTTTGAGAGTTTTTTTTTTAAACTGCAATTATTAAATTTAATTTGTATTCAACGGATTTTAAATTATTTCTACTTAGTTGAATGGATTTTTACAATTTCTAAAGATTTCAAGGTATTTTATGGCATTTCAACTAACAATGAAATCTTTCAAATCCCTGGAAATATCTGCGAATTTTATTGAAACGACTAAAAATTTTTTTTAATCTCTTGAAATATATTTAGATTTCTGAAAATACCTCAGCATCCTTTACACTAATCGTAAATCTTTAGAATTTCCATTAAATCTTCTGAAATGCTACGAAAATTCTCTAAAATCCGTGGATACTTTCGAATCTTTTCAAATCCCGTAAAATCATAGAAAGCCCTTTAAATCTCTATGAAATAAAATTATTATTAATCATTATTTTATTGAATTATCTCTTAAAATACCTTGAAATCACCTTCATCTCTCAAAATCTCTTAAAATCCCTTGAAATCTTTTGTAAGCCGCGGAAATCGTTCCTGATTTAATAAAATTTCATAGAACCACTAAAAATCCGTTGATATATTTTAGTATCACTTGAAATCTGTTCAAAACGGTTAAACCTTATAGAAATTCCTTAAAAACTGTAAAAAATCTTTTAAAATTCTTCATCATTTATTTGAATTTTTAGAAATCCTTGAAATCATTTTAAATCTTTAAAATTCCACAAATGTCGATGATCATTCTTTAAAACCGGTGGAAATCCCTTGAAAGTTCTCAAAATAATTTAAAATCCTCAACATTCCATGAAATATTTCAAAACATTAGATATCCCTCAATTTGAATTTATGAAAGCCCTTTAAAATTCATTGAAATCTTTCAAATCCGTAGAAATCTTTTTGCAAATTTTCTAAAAATGCTTCAAACATTTTTAAATCTTTTCAAGGCCGTAACAATTGATCAAAATCCCTTAAAATCCTTTATGTTATTTGGAAATACTTTACAATTTAATGAAATATTTGAATCTTATGAAATCCCTTCTAGCCTCTTCAAATTTTCGAAATCTTATTAAAATCCCCTGACATCCTTCAAAATTCGTGAAAATACTTCCGTATCACTTGAACTAAATTATTATTATTTATAATCAATTTTTGAATAATTGTTATAATATTAAATTACCCCTTGAAATCTCTTAAAATTCCTTGAAATCCCTTAGAATTTTTTGTATTTCGCTGAAATCGTTCTTAATTCCTTAAGATCACAAAAAATTGGTCGAAATCTTTCGGGATTTCTTGAAATCCCTTTAAAACGATTTAGCTCAATAGAAATTCCTTTAAAACTGAGGAAATTATTTGAGATTAAGCGAAGCCTTTTGAAATTCTTGAAATCATCTAAAATCTTTAAATGCCATACAAATCCATCGTAATCCTTTAAAATCTGTGGAAATTCCTTTAAATCCCTAAAAATAAAAAAATAAACTTTAAGATTCCACAGTACTTCAAATATTGTAAAACATATTTGAAGCCTTTAAAATTTTTCTAAATGCCGGCTAACCTTCAACCGAATAAATTAATCTTCAATTAAAAAAGGTAAATTTTTACCCATGATAAAAACCATAATAATGTAATTTTTCTAAGGAAAACTTATAAAAATATATTTACGTTTTATTTATTTATTACATTCGGAAATCCTTTGAAATGCCGTTAAACCTTTTGGAATCTTACAAAATCATCTCAAATTTGTGAATATACTGAGGAATTTTTTCAAATCCTGTGAAATCATTAAAAGCCCTCTAAATTTCTTTTAATTGGTTAAAATCCTTTGAATTTTGTGCAGTATTTTCAAATCAGTTGAAATCTCCTGAAATCTTTTTAAGTCTTATGAAATCCCTTCAAATCTCCTCCAATCTTCGAAATCCCATTAAAATCTCCTGGTATACTTTAAATTTCGTGAAAATACTTCGTTATGTCTTAATCGAAATTATTATTAATTGTTACGTTATAGAATTATCTCTTAAAATCTCTTGAAATCTCTTAAAATCTTTTATAATTCGTGGGAAATAATCATAAAATTCTCTAAGCTCCTTGAAAAATTAAGATTCTCTCGGAAATTGTACTAGGTAATATCGTGTTTTTGCTTAATAATGAAATCTTTTTGCTTCCTCATAGAGGGAGGTTTGTAATGACCTACATTTTCAAATATACTTTTTTGACCTATTTTCATATAATTCGACCCCAGGAGCTCAAACAATTTTTCGTTTCAAAATATCCGCGTGTGTGTATGGGTGTGTATGTAACTTTTTTCTGTTCACCGTATCTCGAAAAGTAAAAGAGCTAAGATCATGAAATTTGAAATAAATGTAGCTCCGATTGATATCCAGGCCTAATAGGATTTTGAGCTAGATCGACCAGTTAGAAGTAGTTTTTTCTTGCGTTTAGAGATTTTAAAAGAAAAATTTTACCTTGTTTACTTAAGAAAAACATTTTAATATTTAAAATACAACAATATGATGTCTATCGTATTTTTTTGCGTCTCTGACACGCATCGTTCGATCTATTGTTGAATGTTTTATGACTTACCAGTACCTATTTATGAAGTTTCAAAAAAATGTTATTTCTGTTTATATGAAAAAAACTTTTTTTATAATCAAAATACGACAATATTACAGGTCGAGTATTTGTTCGCCTCCTTGATGCGCACCTTTTATGACCGACAAGTACCGATTAATAAGAGTTTCAACAAAATTTGTGCATTATTTTGGTATGAGAAAAACTTTGTTCACATTAGGAGTACTACAGTACTGTATTTGACATGTTTGTTTGCGACTTCGAGACACGTCGAATGACCTATTAATGAACCTTCTATAACCTCCTATGATCTAGCACTACAGATTTATACGTTTAAAAAATTTGTTGTTTATCTTGTGGATATAAGGAGAACTTTTTAAGTATTGGAAATACAAGCATAATGTATATCATATATTTATTCACGTCTTCGAGACGCTTCGATTGCCAAAATTAGGAACTTTTCATGATCTACCGTAACCTACCAATATCGTTTTCAAAATTTTCAACAAAATTAGTTCCCTTATTTATAAGAGGATTTTTTTATTTATTGGGAATATAACGTCTTCGAGATGCGTAGATTGGCCTATTGACGAACTTTCGAAGACCATTATTGATTAATCAATGGCTACTCAGAAAATTTTAAGAAAAGTTACATTGTTTCAATGAAATTTCAATTTGAAATACAAAATAACCGTATGTTAAAAATTTGTTTATTGAAACAGAACACATCAATTAAAATTTTTATGGGCCCTCTACTTTTCTGAAAACAAATTTTTCGGAAAGACAGAAACATGAGCTTGAAAAATATTGAAAGTATCCGTTTTTTTATTTTGTTATGGAAAACCTCCTTCTCTGAGGAAGCAAGCTTATTTGATACTTATGAGGAAGCAAAATGCTCATAAAATGAGCACTAATAAATTTATACATAGTGAATACGTCCATAGTACTTCGCAACCATATTAAATCTTTTGATAATTGTGAAACCTCTCATAATCTTTTGGAATCGTTTGAAATACCCTGAAACTTATGGAATCATTTAAAATCTTTGGAAATTCCTTGAAATCTTATTAGATCTATAAAAAGCTTTCATAATCTCATCCACAGTTACAATAATTGATATATTGTTGATATATTAAGTAAAAAAAAACATCACGTTCGTCCTAAACTACGACCCAAGACAGATTTATGTGTAATCTTCGATAAACGTCAACTGAAATTGAAATCTTACATAAAGCAAATAATAACTCACGTACATGTAGGAGTATAAAAATGTTTTAATACTAATAATAAACTGCACATTTTCTTTCAATAATTGCATGAAAGGTGATGAAAGTACTCGTTTTATGGGCGTAAAGGAAAGGCAGTATGTGTTCATTTGATTACAAGTTGTTGGAAAAAACATCAAATTTTAATGTTTTCGAAAAATATCAATAAGTTCGGAAATAAAAATGTTATTAGAGATGGAGGGAGAGAGAAGAATAACTGAAGGGCTTCTTTGAGTGGATGGAAAAAATCAAGCTTCCGGTCTCTGACACACGACACAACGCGTGTGTCAGAGGCTTGCATTACACTTCCGAGCAAAACATAAAATCTTATGTAACAAAGTGATTAGGGGAGGGGGGGAAGGGTCACAAAAATTCTGCGAATCCTTTTAGTTAATGGACGTTTCCTAAAAAGAAATAGACAAAATTAGCCAAAATTGAGAGTAAAGTTTGTAGGTTTTAAAATTGACTCCTAATGACTTTCTAATGACCCAAGCTAATGGGAATTTATATTTCCGCCGCTGTTACTATACAGTACTAATATCCTATTAACTGACATCAATCATTCACTTCTAGTCGAATACGTGAATGGAATATGTACATAGGTTTAGTCATGACTTGAATGTCGCTAAGCAATTTCACTAAACCAGTTACCAACGGACGAGATAGGTCACGATCCCATCCTGGCAGAACATTTAATTATTGTTATTATCGTATTCGCACTTCAATTTACATGTGCAGAAGGCAGCTTCCAATTAGCTACTTCTCGGTATGCAAAATTGAAGAAAATTTTATTTTCTGTAAAATATCATATGAATAATGTAATTTTCCAAACGAAAATTCGGAAGGAAAAATTATTGTTTTATTCCTAAGGTAAGTCAAAGTTAAACAATAAGTTTCAATTTTAATTTTATGAATAATATTTCAACGATGAAAATGATCAATGGAGAGAACAAGTTCATTTATGGGTGATTGCAAAGTTGACCATTTTAGCCAATCAGCAAAAAATGTCTGTCATACTGTGATATCGCGATCTTCAAATTTGATTTGCTCAGAACAGGATTATTTTTTGGATCAACCATTTTTTTATTCTTATTCAGTATCCCAATATCTCAGAAGCGTATGTTTATTTTTGCAAAAAATTTAAAATTTGATTTTTAATCGCTATACAAAGCCGATTTAAAAAAACCTATACTTTTCTTTTATTTACAAAAAGTTTCACCCGTCGTCATGGGACTTCAACAAACCAAAAATTAAATAAATTGTTAATTAAATTATACTATATATTTTTGGTGTCGCTGAATTCGAATCTGGTGTCAGATTTTCTTCATCACGTCAGGTTTTCCAGAAAATTAGCCTTATTTGCTTTTTTTAAAAAAACAACATAGGGTGCGAATCTCTCGTTCTAGAAACTCCTTTGAAACCCTTGAAGATTCTGTAATCCTTGCCCCTAATCACCTTAAAATGCCTTACAATCTTTGGAATTAAAAAAAAAACATATTTCAATAAGATCGCTTAAGTCTTGTAAAATTTCTAAAATACCGTAAAATCCGTTGAAATTTTTGGAATCGCTAGGATTTCCTTCAAATAGAATTTCATTTAAATTATTTTTCAAAGTTCTTCAGAAATTCCTTGAAATGCTTGAAAATCCGACAAAATTATTTCAAATTTCTTTCATTTGTTTTAATCTTTTGAAATCCCTTGAAATGTTTATTTAGGAAATCGTAAAATTCCATTAAAATAAGAAGAAATCATTCAAAATCCCTATTTGAAAATATAATAAATTGATTTTATTCATTAAAGTTCTTTAAGAAAAATCTTCTAAGCTACTTAAAATCTTTGGAATCGCTAGACTACCATTGGAATTTCATTTAATTTCACTTATATTCCAGATATGTCACAAAATTCCTTGAAATCATTAGAAATTCTACAAAACTATTTTAAATCACTTGAAAATTTTGAAATTTCTTGAAATTCTTTGGATTCTATTAAAATCTGTTGAAAAATGTGCTTGGATAATCGTGAAAATCCATTAAAATCAGTTGAAGTAATTTTGAATCCCCTAAAATCTTTAAAATAATTGGAGGTGCTATAAATCTCAATCTTCTTTCCTTGAATTGCTCAAATCCATAAAGATCATTAAAAACAAATTCAATTTCTTTCTTAAATTTTTTACTTAAAGTATAAATCATTTGAACTCCCTTGAATATAACACAAATTAAACTTATTCATTAAAGTTCTCTAGAAAAAAATGCTGAAATTCCTAGAAATCTTTCAAATCCTTTGAAATCCTTGCAGATTTAATCAAATCCTTCAAATTTTGTGAAATTCCTTAAAGTACCTTAAAATCTTTTGAAATCTGTGAAATCGTAAAGAATCCCTTGAACTTTAATGAAATTTCATTTATTTTCAAAAGTTTTCTAGAAAGCCTTTGAAATCATTGGAAGACCTATAACATTCTTAGAAATTCTTTGAAAATTTGTATGTCTCTCGAAATACTTTAAAATCTCTTAAGATCCCTTGAAATCTTTAAAAAATGTAAAAATATATATAAAAAATGTGTAAATCATTTAAAGGCCCTTAACTATAATTTAAAATAAATTTATTCATTAAATTTCTCTGAAAAACAATGTTTGAGTCCCTAGAAATGTTTGAAATCCCTTCAAATCAATGGAAATTGAATAAAATCTGTAAATCTTTTGAAATTTTTGGAAATACCTTAAAATCTTTAAAATCGCTAGGAATCCCTTAAAATTTAATTTAATTTATTTCTCAAAGTTCCCTAGAAATCCCTTAAAATCTTTCGAAATTCTATCAAATTCTCTTAAATCCCTTGACATTTTATGTATCTCTTGAAATCCTTTAAATCCCTTGAAATATTTTGAAAACATAAAAATCGATTTCAAAAAGTATAAATCATTGGAAAGCCCTCAAATATAATTAAAATTAAACTTAGCCATTAAAGTTTCCTAAAAAAGACCGTTTAAATTCCTAGAAATCTTTCAAATATTTTGAAATTCTTGAAGATTTCATAACAAAATCCTTGAATCTTAGTAAGATTCCTTAAAATCTCTTTAAATTTCATTTTACTTCATTTATTTTCCAAACTTCACTAGAAATCCTGTAAAATATTTAAAAATCGTGCAAAATTCTATGAAATTTCGTGACATCCTCGAAATTGATTAAAATCATTTGGAACCCTTAAAACCTCCTGGTATGTTTAGAAATCTTCACAATGCCGCAAATTTTTATGAAATCCAAAGAAATTTCTTAAAATCTATAGAACTTCTCTGGAATTCAAATTAAATTAAACCTATTTATCAAAATTTATTTTTAAAAAACCTTTCAAATTCTTATAAATCTTTGAAATCCTCTAATCTTGTGAAATATTTGGAATCCTCTAAACTCCCTCGAAATTTTTCGAAATTTCTTTAAATCCGTGGAAATACTTATAAATTCCCGGGATACCCTGGAGATGTCCTAGGGATATCCTGGGGACGTCCTAGGGATATCCTGAGGTTATTTTAAGGATCTCTTTAAAGGCGAAAATGTCAACATCCCTAGGGATATCCTGATTTAATTATGTGAGACATCCCTATGATATCTGCAGGACGTCCCAATGATATCCGTAGGCGATGTTCCAAAGATATCCAACGAAGACAACATGTTGAAAAAAAACGATTATTTTCCAAAA